>JAQSVH010228798.1:0-13064 GCA_029448705.1 Adansonia digitata
CCAAGATCGAGAACTTAATGGCCATTCTCATTGAGAACGATCATTTTTAGATGAACAAGACATTTTCAAGACCTTTTTAGTCATAATTTAAATAACCGTAAGTTTATGAGATAAAAAAGTCATATTTTGAGCTTTTGTTTTGGATATAGAAGATGAATATTTAAGAAAAAATTATTTTTAATATTTTCTTGCCAAAATTTTGAAAAATCTACTTTTGTAGATGATATCACAGTCAAACTTTCCATTTCTAGGAATTTTTTTAGAATTTTTCATTAAATTTGGGAAATTAAACTTCATATATTTTTATCGATAACTATGTGGCATTTATGCTGATACGCCTTTCAAAAAATTAGAAATATTTAATGAAAAAATTCGTGTTGGTATTTTATACCACAAGGTGTCAAGTTGCTCATTTTTTAATTAATTTTGAATTTTTTCACAGTATCGCGAGTATTGTACTCGTGAAATTTTTTTGATAAAATTTATTTCAAATTTTGAATTTTCATTTTCTTCTTTATCTTTTTATAAATTAATATTTTGAATAATATTTTTTATTTAATTCATTTTATATAATTTTTAATGTATTTTTTGGAAATTTTTTTGGTTCTAGATTACGAATTTTTTGTTATCTGTAAAATTTTGGTGGTAATTTTCTTGGGTTTTAAATTTTAAAATTCTTTAAATATTACATTCAACTATCATTAAATTCGTTCTTCAAAATTCATTTTTTTGTTGTGAATTTTAAAATTTTTTTCGTTTTAGAAATATAGAGTTTTTTACTTTATAAATTTTTTTGGGAAGATTTTTTTAAGTTTATATTTTTTTCAAATTCCTCAAATATTATTATGTAATTCATATTAAACCATTTTAGGAAAATTCTTTTTATTTTATCAGTTTTGCATTATTCTTTTGAAATTCTTCTATTTCCAAAATATGAAGTTTCTACTTCGTAAATTTTTTGAAAAATTTTTTCTTAGTTTATAATTTTTAAAATTATTTAAATATTATTTTTTTAATCCATATTAAATCATTTTGAAAAATTCAATTTATTTTATGAGTTTTAAAATTTTTTTCTTTTACTAAGATACGGATTTTATACTCCATAATTTTTTTCAACGAGATTTTTTCAAGTTTCTAATTTTTAAATTTCTTTAAATATTATTATTTAATTCATATTGAATCAGTTTTGAAAATTTTAAATTATGTTATAAGTTTTAGAATTTTTTCCTCACCGAGATATGGGTTTTATACTCTGTAAATTTTTATGGTGAGATTTTTTTCGAGTTTCTAATTTTTAAATTTCTTTAAATAGTATTATTTAGTTTATATTAAAATAGTTTTGAAAAATTCAATTTATTTTATAAGTTTTAGAATTTTCTCTATTACCGTGACACGAAGGTTTCTACTCGTAATTTTTTCGATAAAATTTTTTTTGAGTTTATAATTTTTAAAATTCTACAAATATTATTGGTTAAATCATATTAAATCAGTTTTGAAAATTTTAATTTATTTATGAGTTTTGCATTTTTTTACATAAAATAATTTTTCACAGTAAAGGTTTTTTCTCGTAAAATTTTACGAGTTTGTCGCTTTTAATATTTTTTCTATAAATTAAATAATTGTTTTATTATTAGATTAAATTAAATTAATTATATAAAATTTTATTTTACACACATAATTTTAAATTTTTATATTTTAGTCTTTCTAATTAATTTTTACGATGTAATTTCATATATATTACAAATATCTCATAAAATCTTTAGAAATAGATGATTTCATGGATGATACAAGCCACTAAATGAGAAAAGCAATTAATTTACATCAAATCAAAATCAAATAACATTAAATCAAATTAATATAAAAGAAAAAAAAGAAAAAAAGGAGGAATGTGGTAGAACGAGGGAGGCCAATAGCAAGGGCTTTCTTCTTCATCATTTGGCCAATCCTCTCTCTAAAAAAGAAAAGAGAGAAAGCTTTCATGGAAGGTTAATGGCTTCCATACGCCAAAAACCTTAAAATCAATTAAATTACTTGAATTTTCTTATGTTTCCTAAGCTTTAAAGGTAGGTTTTTTACCAAATTTCTTTATTTTTTTGTTAATTTTTACTCTTGATTCTTCATTTTTTGGAGTCAATCATGTTAAGGCTCATGGATTTTTCTTCCATGTTGAAAGGCTAAACATGATAACATATGAATCTTTTGTATTTGTTGTAATTTAATTTAATTTTTTATTTGTTAATTTTTTTACATAGAATATTATTCTTGTTGTTATGAATTTGGTTATGCTGTGTTTATGTTGATGTTTAAATTACTCTTTTATGGTATTTTGATGGTTAATATGTTGATCAGTATATTAGTATATTTATTTTATGATTTTACTTTTATTTAAGTTTAATAATAATTATTTATGCTTGTTTCATGATTTTTTTTATCTAAGTATGCATATGTTTCATGATTTCCACTTTGGCCAAATTTGATTGGAATCTTTTATGATGATTTTGTGCTTATTTTTGGGATAATTTTATGTTTTTTTTTAATTTTTTAGGTCGTTTTGCAATATTAATGAACATAAAGACTAAATTGTAAAATATTGAATTATTTTTAAGAACCATTCTTGCTTGGCTGAGAGCTTCATGGGTGTATGGAAATTGATGTTGTGTGTTTGCAAACATGATTTAGGCATTTTTAACACTTTAGGGGGTCGTTTTGCAATTTTAAGAATTTTAGGGACTAAATTGCAAACTAGGCAAAAATCACGTTTTATGACCAAAAATGCTTGGCCAAACCTTCATGTAGATTTTTTTCCATGATTTTAGGATGATTTGTTGTGATGTTTTGTGATATTTTATTATATAGGGGTCAAAATATAATTTTACAAAGTTTAAGGGTCATTTTGTAAATTATAGAAATATAATTTTTTAACGCCAAAATGTGTGGCCGAATCGTTGTTGGTATTTTTCTGACTTTTCATATATGTTTGCATGTGGTTTTTGTGGTTTTTTAGGTAATTTTATTATGTAAGGGCTAAAATAAAAATTTAGAAAAGTGTAGGGACAAAATAAAAAATTTTCATATTTTACCAGTTTTAGAGATTTTTATTATTTCTATGGCCTTTCGTAGGGATATAAAAATTTTCAAAACTTCTCGTGTTTGTTCGGTCTTCCAAAGGATACGAAATGTAAATTTTAAAAATTTAAGGGCTTGATTGTAAATTTTGCATTTCAAGTCAAACTTAAACTTTTAGCTTTTCCATTTAGACTAAATTTATCTACTTTTCATCATTTTAGTGCCCATTAGGGTACCAGGCTGCTTTCATATTGAAGATATAGCCTGGGAGCATTTTAGTAATTTTGCTAGAACCGAGTCCTAGGTAGTCATCGGGATGCTTTTATGCCCAAGATGTGCATTTAGAATATGTTCAACCTTTCACAATCATATTTCATGTTTTAGGGTTATCGAGATACTTTCACGTCGAGGGTATACCTTAGTAGCATTTTGGTAATTTTGCTAGAATCGAGTCCTAGGTAGTCATCAGGATGATTTTATGCCAAAGATGTGCATTTGGGATAGGTTTAACCTTCCACAATCATTTTTATGTCTTTTAGAGTTACCAGGCTACTTTTACGTCGAGGGTATACCTTAAGGGTATTTTGGTAATTTTTTTAGAACCGAGTCCTAGGTAGTCATCGGGATGCTTTTATGCCAAAGATGTCCATTTAGGATAGGTTCAACCTTCCACAATCATTTTATGTCTTTTAGGATTATCGGGATACTTTAACATCGAGGGTATACCTTAAGGGCATTTTGATAATTTTGCTAGAATCAAGTCTTAGGTAGTCATCAGGATGCTTTTATGCCAAATATGTGCATTTAGGATAGGTTCAACCTTCCACAATCATTTTCATGTCTCTTAAGGTTGCTGGGATACTTTCACATTGAGGGTATACCTTAAAGGCATTTTGGTAATTTTCCTAGAATCGAGTCTTAGGCAGTCATTAGGATGCTTTTATGCCAAAGATATGCATTTAGGATAGGTTCAACCTTCCATAATAATTTTTATGTCTCTCAGGGTTCTCGGGATACTTTCACGTTGAGGGCATAGCTTTGGGGGATTTTGGTAATTTTACTAGAACCAAGTCCATGGTAGTCATAGGGATGCTTTTATGCCAAAGATGTGCATTTAGGATAGGTTCAACCTTCCACAATCATTTTCACGTCCTTTATGATTACTGAGATACTTTAACGTCAAAGGTATATCTTAAGGGTATTTTGGTAATTTTGCCAAAATTGAGTCCTAGGTAATCATCGGGATGCTTTTATCCCAAAGATGTGCATTTAGGATAGGTTCAACCTTCCATAATCATTTTCATGTCCTTTAGGATTATCGAGATACTTTCACGTCGAAGGTATAGCTTAGAGGCATTTTTGGTAATTTCGCTAGAACCGAGTCTTAGGTAGTCATTGGGGTGCTTTTATGCTATAGATGTGCATTTAGGATAGGTTCAACCTTCCACAATCATTTTCATGCCATTTAGGGTTGCCGAGATATTTTCATGTTGAAGATATATCTTAAGGGCATTTTGATAATTTTGCATTAGAACCAAGCCATATATGATTACTAAGGTACTTTCATGTCAAACGTACACATTAAGAATAAGTTCATCATATCATGTCATTTTTAGGTCATAAAGTTCATACTTTTAATAATAAAATATTTTTATAAATAAGGCAATGTCTTATAATTAAATTAATACGTATGATTCCTACTAGAATATGTGAGGAATTTTACGGATTATTTTAATAGTGAGATACCCTTTTCAAATAGGAAGTCAATTTTTTTATTTAAAAAAAATAAAACCTTTCCTACTTTGCATGGTTCTCTAGCGAGATACGATAGAGAATTCGTGTCCATTTAGTTCCTCAAGAATGTGCAAATAATTTTGTGATTTTAAAATGTAATAAAACATGACTTTCCTCGAAATAATAAATTTGTTTAATAAATATTATAAGAATTATAATTAAATATCAAATATTGGAACCAAATAAAAATCAAAATTCAAGTTAACATGCGACTAATGAGGTATCGATTATCGGGCATCACGAGAAGGTCGATCCTTGCTTATGATTGTAATCGACTCTCGGACCCTTTTATGCGATTTTTGGTATGAGAGCAGACCTCAGAGTTTGTTTTTATGGGTTTCATAATCCTTAAAATATAAACCCTGGTAGGTGTCCAATCTCACTCGGCCAAAGTAGATTGGTGGTGACTCCAAAAAAAATGATCATTTCATAATGACTATTCAGAGAAGTTGGGTAAGCGTTTCATCTCAACAACTCAATCTCCAGGTACAAAAAATAAAGAACAATAATCATGATATAGGCCCCCTAAAAATAAAAGGAAATAATTATATATAGATATTTATATAGAAACAATGGATACATTTGCCATTTTAAGTTGGGCTTGGTTAGGATTCGTATCTGGGCCACGTTGCAACAGCCATTTCATAGTGGCCATCCAAGATCGATTAGATAAGCGATTCGTTCAACAGTCCCTCTCTCGAGTTACTAAGGAAGAGTCCTGATCAAGAAGACATTTTTTTGTCAAAAATTTTATCACTTTCTATGTCTCACAATTTTTTTATGTCACGCGTGAATCTCGATCCGCGAAGAATCTTTTTCATGGCAGAGCACATTACCGACATCTTTTATGTTTATTGCCATGAATATCATCTTCAACTCATCACATGCTTGTCAGAATGCTTGTTTGATGCTTGTCAAAAATTTGTTTTCAAAACCCCCCAAATTAAGGCTGTGTTAACTTCGATAAATGGAGATTAACATGGGCTTAAGGTTTTCTATCTATTTGGTCCTCCAATCTTAGAGAAATTAAGTTTTCCACATTTGAATTTAAAGGCCAAATGAAGCTATATATTCTAATTTTCAAAAAATGAAATGTCCTTTAAATTGTTTTAACTTACTTGTGCCTTAATCTTGCTATCTACCATCCTCTGTTAGTGACATGGTTAATGGATTGTTCCATCATCCCAAAATTCTCCAAGACTATGTGAATAAACTTGTAAAGCCATTATCATCACCCCTTTTGTCATAGACATTCAAGAATCCATAACCTAAGTCTAGTTCTAGGAAAACATGAAAAATTCTCTTCTTTTGTGATAGCAGCATTATGCCCTTAACTTGAAAAATTATTTTCGAATTTTTTTATATTTTCCCTTAGAGGGCATCAAATTACCTTTCCCGATATCTTGTTTGCTTGAAGATCATTTGGATGAGGGAGTTATGATTTTCTAAACCTTTATTGTCTAAAACCCTTAGAATCAGCGATGGACATATTGTTTGGGCTATTTTGGCTCACCAATGATCTGTTTGGAATTTAAAATATTTTACCTAAAAATTTCATGAATTTGCATTTTTCTAAAAAGGAATCATTTGTGATTTAATAATTCCAAATGAGTTAAAAATGATTTTTCAAAATTTGTCACACCCTTTTCCTTGGATGTATTGTCACCATTGCATTACATCCAACTTTAAAATTATTTTCCCTCCTAAGAAGTGATTGTTTGGGATTTTGGAATATTTTTATGTTAATCCTTGTTGAATCACCTTTCCAATGATATCTGAGTTGACTCCTAAAACCTTTGGATTTATTCGAAATAAAATCAGAAAAGGCACCAATGTTATGTTGTCTCATGTTCTTGATATATATCAAGATTAATTGATTTTTCTAAAATCCTTTTCCAAGGCATTTCGGATGCCTCTAAATGAGTTCAATCAACCTCATCGAGTCAAAAATGTATGCCAATCCACCCCTAGGCTTGGATTAAGATATAACTATTTTTATTTTATTTTATCAATCTCGATTTTTATCAACTCTCGCTTTTTAAGTAAAAGATCATCGATTTTGTCAAAAAACATCAAAAATGCCATTTTTCTCAAAAATTTGTTCACATAGATTTTCTAATTTCATTTTTCCAAAAATCATCAAAAATCATATTTTTTTCTTTAGATTTTCTCTTAATCTTTCAAAATCCAAATTGGGTTTTCAAGCCTCAATCAACCAACATATCCAAACATACCTAAAGAATTGTTAACTTGGTTATTTCCAAATGACTGACAACAATTACATGGTATATTCTAATTGTCCTTTCTCTTTCCCTTTTGCATAGTTCATTTCATGCAGTGTTGTTTCATTTTTCGTTTCACTAACATGTTTCTTTTTGCGGCATTCATATTTCCAAATCTTTTTCAAAAATTGTAAAAGCAATGTTTTGTTTTGTATCCCTTCAATACTTGACACGAAATATCTAATTTTCTAAAAGTAAATTCAAAGATCATTTTTGTTAATAACCTCTATATTTTCCACCTCTCTGAGATGCATATGGGATTAAAATTTTCTTTAAAACTCATATTTGTTATTTTATACAAATTCATGCATAAGAAGGGGATTACGTCAAAATAATGACAGGTCAAAACTGAGAAAACTAGAATTAAGTTAAGATGTAGCTAGAAGGTATTAATTTCAAGTGTCGTGGGATGTTAATACTTTTCTATGCATAATCAACTTCTAAACCCAACCATCAAATCTTTGGATTGCACATACCATGGAATCGATGTTTTGAGATTTGTAACTTAGAATGTCAATTTCAATAGGCATTTGATCATGCCTAGCCCAAATGATCGGTGGTAATTCCCAGCTTTGGCCATTTCATGGTGGCCATCCAAGACTAATTGGATGAATGATTCATCTGAGGGCTTTTCTCATGATCAAGAGTCAAGAATCCATACTTTTTTTACCTGTATTATGTCAAAATGGAAAATTTTGATTGAGAGGACACTTCTTCATCGAGTAAATTATTTTAGGTCATGCACATTTTTTTCATTAGGGACAAGTTACATTGCTACAGTTTGGCGACTCTATTGGGGACTAATTTAGAGAGTTAGGCCTACGACTAGCTGTTTTTTCTTGGTTCTCAATTTTTTTGGTTTCAATCATTATTTATCTATAATCCCTATTGATGCAACAATTCAGGCAGAAGGATTAGAGGTTGTATGTTGAAGCTGTTATGAAGAGACCTATAAGATAATAGAGGTGAACGAGTGATGAAGTAGGAATTTCGGAGCACAATTCGCTTCTTAAGTTAGCAAAAAGGTTATAAATGAGGGATAAGGAAAAAAATGAAGTAATCAGTGTATGCCTTATCTCAAGTGTATTATTGTTACCTCTATATATAGGCCTTGGAAGAAGTTCTACTTTATCTAAAACTTTATAAAGATAAAAATTTGATGGTAATCAAACTTATCTAGTATTGTAGCTATTAAAGTTATCAAACCATCCTCCAATGCATCTCCTCAAGTGGATTAGTCTTAGCGATCTAGGTGATGAGAGGACAAAACAATTGCCCTAAAGATATGGCCAGTTATAAAGTGACTGTTTACAAGCCAAAAAATATGCTCTCAAAATCATGGTCGATAGGAAAATGTTAATTTGAGATTAAAGATGATTACCTTATTTATGTTATCGATCAGATAAGAGATCAGCAGATGGCCTTATTTATGTTGATCGGATAAGAAATTAGCAAATTGCCTTATTCATAAGAACCACAAGTCACCTTTTTTTTAAACTTTATGACTGTCGAGTGGATTATTGTAATAAATAGCATCTGTGCATGGTTCTAGTAGGAAAGTGACATGTAGCTCTAATCTGTGAATCATATGCAATGATTCTTGTAATGTCAAAAGAACCCCTATAAGTAGCTTTCATATCATCTTACCTTTGTACTAGTGAAAATCAAATTTCCTTTTTTTTCTTTCAGTTGTTATTAGCTAATTTTCAAAACATCTACCATAATTTTCCTACGAAAGTTGTAGTTTGTGTATTGTGTCTTTCTTGATCTCTGTTTAGGTAAGAGTTTTTCCTTTTCTTTTTTATTTATTTCATGGTGAAATTTTTAGTTTATTGTTTTAAGTGGGTGGTATGGCCCTTCAACAAACTCGATTCCTATTGAAAATGATCGAAAGAAAATGTGAGTTAGAGATAAGTGGCAAAAAAGTTGTTAGGTAGTTACTTATTTTGGAAAACGTGAACATTGCTGAAACTAATGACCGCACATTCATAGTGGTTGAGGAAGAAATTATTGCCCTATGGAGAAAGGTAAAGCCCAAGGGGTGGAACAAGCACAAAAAGTGAGTCAAAATAGAGGGCAGGGTTAAAGTTCTACTATAGGTGATCAGATGCCATTAATACGACATAAATAGATACTAGTGTGGTAGATGCATATAAAGGCGTGATCAACATGGTGATTGTAAGAGAGCTACTGATAGACCAAGTATTCAACTTTGGACAGTTCAAGATATCAAACTTAATATTTGGGCAACCCATAATGAGAGTCAAAAGAAGCACTGTGCCCTTTTACTTACACATATTCAGGGAAAGATTTCATTTTCCCTTGGAACCATTCTTTTGCAAGGTTCTAAATTGATGTAGGATATCACCAACCAGTTAAAACCAAAAGCTTGAGCACTACTCCTAACATATTTTATCTTCTACAAGGAAGAACGTTGGGCTTCTTTAGTTAAGGTTATGCGACATTTCTTTTCTCTAAAAAAAATATAAGTGCTGGTATTACTTATAATCTGCCACTAAGAAAATGATAACCGATATTCCCTTCAATGCCAAATTTTGCCAATAAGAAATTTTTCTTGGTGCATTAGTGGTCAAATATGGAGTAGGGTTTTTAAGTCAAGTGAAGTTTATGCTCACTTATGAGTAATTTGAAAGTCAGGCTTAGTAAGTCTGAGTTGGAACAAAAGTGAATTTTTTGTAGTCGCCAATTCAAATTAAGGACTTTCTAACTTTTAAAAAGATTTAGGAATAATATTTGGGTGTGAATCCTGCTAATCTACCAGCAGATGTTGCTCATTTGCAAATGTAAAAGTAAAAGACATTTGCAAACATGTGGTGAGTTTTTTTTGGGAGTTTTTGACATTTTCTTGGCAGAGTTTTGATCTACATTTGGATTGCTTTAGCATATGCTAATACTATTAGGTTGCCTCAGCACATGACTAATAATATTGGGTAGTTTATATTTGGAAATGAGGTTCTAAGTGGGTTCAATATCAATCCATGTATGACTGTTATGGAAAAGAGTGTTGAGACATAGGATAGAGCCTTTGTTGTTGACATTATGGAGGCTATACATTGATAAAATTTTTTGTTATAAAAACTTAGTATTCTTTAACTCTAATTATTTCTTTTACTTCATAGGTTTGGATGCTACCACCTATACTGAACTAGTTGCTCGCAAAGCTAGTCAAGCTGTTAGATCAAAAAAGAAAGGAAAAGAAAAAAAAAGTGAAAACAGCCAAAGCAATCCTTTTATGCCAAAGTGTGTCAATTTTAAGCCTTTCATTTCCAACTTGACTAGAGCTACAATTGTTTCAATTAGCAACTTTTCTTTTGTGTAAGCCATAACTGTTGCTATTTGTTGGGCAAAGTCTTATGCTATTAAAATTCTTATCATTTCAACATCCACAGCGAGTCTACCCCCAAGCTTTTTTTGCCTTTAAATAGGACAAATGGGTCAAATTCATGGGGTATGTCTACGTTTTTCAAAGCATAGCTCCATATTGATTGCAGAGATATTAAGTGATGGAAAGGTCTTATATAGGTCGGGAAATAGAGTTATTTGCCTTGCAAACATGAAGTCCACCGACCAAAAATCCAACCACAAACTTAGAATCTATTTTTAGCTTGCATAATAGAGGTAATCTTTTATTCATCTCCTAATAGGTTATTGTTTACGTTCATTTCTAACTTATGGATTTACAGGCCTTGCTTAGTCAGGTTACTTCCACTCAGCAAATATGGCAAATCACTATTATACATAAAAATGTGTGAAAGGAGGTAGCTATGAGTAAAGCCAAGGCTAGTGCACTTTAAACATGAGTTGATGAGCTAACTTTAGAGAATAAGACTTTTGATGAATGTGCTTTAAAAACTGAAGAAGAAGTATTAAAGTTGAAAGTTGACTATAAGAATATGAAGGCTAAGCTTAAGCTATGACATACTGAAATTGAAAGTTTATCGAAGGACTTAGAGAAGTCTCAAAAGGCTTATTTGACTCATGATTTGAAGCTGATGTCTGCCATGGCCAAGTTCTTTGAGCTAAAGATGCAAATGGCATGTGTAGAGTCTTGTATTCAAAAGAAGTTAAAACCTCAAAGGGATGATCTTCTAGATTAGATGTTGGCTTATGAAGGTGAATATAGGCAAAGCACCTTATACGGAGTATAGCTTTTTCGAGGATTGTTGGACTTGAGGAACATCAGATTCTCATAGCTCATTGCCCCTCTTTTGAACTTTGATATGTTGATGCCAGCTTAACAATAAGTCAAGGAAATGTGCACAAAAAATGCAACGTTTATTGCTCATGTTCCGAAGGAGGTGACTAAATATGAGGATTTAGACAAGAAAAGGGGTAAGTAAATAGACTAAGCTAGCAAACAGTAGATCAAGCCCCTTCAAATTAGGGTTTTTTATGATGTAATTTTTTTTTTGAAAGTAATAAAATTTTTTTTATAAATTTTACTTTTGTAGCTTGATTTTAAGGTAGGCTTTTGATGGCTTTGTGTTATCTTGATTAAACCATGTGAGGTCTTGTTTAGCGGGATGATTTGGCCTTTGATGGCTTTGTGTAGTTATATCATTCAATTAGATCGTGTATGATCTTGTTTTATCTTTTTTTAAGACGATTTAGCACTTAGTAGCTTAAGGGGATTGCAAGGGTTTTGTCGAGAATGCCTATTGTCTAGCGAGTGGATAGTTATTTGTAAAAATTGAGAGAATTTATTTATATGATTTGAATTTTGTACATAATACTTTTTGAGATGGATAGCATTCCATACGTTAGTAAATGTTTTCCTGACATGTCCATTAATCTGTGGGCTCCGAAGCCTATTACTTTCATAATTTGATAAGGTCATTCCCAATTTAGGGATAACTTTTTTTTCCCTTAATCTGCTTGCCTTACAAGTCCTTAGGACCAAGTCACCAACTTTAAATTGCTTGTGCTCTACTTTTTTGTTATAATATCTCAATACTTGTTGTACTCTGATCACCATATGTGCAGTGACATCTTCTTTACTTTCTTCAAGTAGATCCAGGTTTCAAGTGTAATTCATTAAGTGCTGGATTAGTGATGGTTGCTCGAATGCTATGAAATTCGATTTCTACTAGAATGACTACTTCTATACCATAAACTAGACTAAAGGGCATGGCCTTAACATTCAGTCATTTTGATCGCCTATAATATTCTTGGTATTTCATTCCCCTATTCCCTTTTTGCATTGTCTAACTTTTTCCTGAGTGGATAGAGTATATTCTTGTTCATAGATTCCATTTTCCATCAGATTATGGGTAGGTCATTGAACTATGTATCAGGTTGATATGAAATTTTTCACAAAATTTTTTTTATTTTGTTAGCCGACAATTTTTTTTCTATTTTTTGCTATAGTAACATTAAGAATCCCTAATCGGTATACGATGTACTTCCAAATGAAACTCTTCATAGTCCTAGTTGTTATTATGGCCACAGGCTTCGCTTCAACCTATTTTGTGAAATACTTACGTCTAACGACAAAGAACTTTCATTGTGACATCGCAGGTGGGAACGGGCCTAGTATGTCAATGCCCCATAAAGAAAAGGGCCAAGGGTTAAAAATCTATTTCAGTGCTTCTGCAAGCTGTTTGGGAATTTTGGCAAACCATTAGTACTTATCACATCTTTAAACTAAATTGGTGGTGTCTTTTGTCATTGTCGACAAGAAGAACCTTTGTCTAAGTGCTTTGTATGCTAGTGCTCTACCTTCTAAATGGTTTCCATAAACTCTTTCATGGATTTCTCTTAATAGATATTCTATTTCCTTTAGATCTAGGCACCTGAGAAGGGGGTAACTAAAAGACTTTTTATGTAAAATATCATCAATGATTGCATACGTAGAGGCTTTTTCTTCTAATTGTCTTTTCAATAATGGGGCTTCTAGCATGA
>JAQSVH010228808.1:0-13063 GCA_029448705.1 Adansonia digitata
ATATTATATATAATTATTTATAAATTTAATATTAAATATAATTATCTGTAATTATAATGATTATTAAAAAATTTTAACCTTACTACTTATTGATATTAATTTTTTTATATTTAATTATTTTTTTAAAATATTATATATAATTAATAAATATTTAATATATAAAATTTATTTAATTTCATTTATTTTATATTTAAAAATATTTTAAATATATAAATTTTAATAAACTTAAAATAATATATTAAAATAGACTGATATTAATACATATTAATATTAAAATAAAAATAATATATTTATCACTACAGTACCGACGGTTGCCCTCTTTTTACATTTTCAAAATACTTCTAGTAACTTCTCCTTTCGGTTCGTCCAGAAGCTAAAAAGCTAAGATCTTTGTTTAATCTATTGGATATATATTTGATTCTTACGTAAGATTTTTAAAATTTTATAATATTTTTATATGAATATATGTCTGATGGCGAGGCACTTTAAAAAAATTAAAATTTTAAATAACATAGATGTCTGTATATATTTTGCATTAAATATTAAAATAAATATAATAATTTTTAATAATAAATGAAAATAAAATATCTTAAATAATACTAGTACTCTAATACTATTTAATAAGTTCTAGTAACGTTTTTGTTGACTATTACCCGTTATGAAGCAAAATCCAAAAGAGCTAAAAAGAAAACGATATAAAAGAACTCTGTTGTTGAATTTTAGTGGAAGACAGTCAAGACACTAACTGTTCTATACTTTTAATTTTTCAAGTTGGATAAAAGAAATTAACTACAATACTATACTTATTTTAAAGCCTTCTTTTATATATTTTTTAAAAAATACAACTAATTTTTTTAAAAAAAATTGGTTCGTTCTAGTTATTTATCGTCCACTCTCTGCTTGACACATGTACATAAAGTTTAGCTTACTGCTTAGCCCACTCCTCCAGCCTAGCGTGGCCTATTTATTCCATTCAATTCTATTAATATTCCATTATATTAATTATATTCTTGTCCTTTCTGTTTTTTGTTGTTTTTTTTTTTTTTTTCCTTCGTAGCAAAGTTATTTTCATCTTCATTTGACGTTTTCACTACACTCCCCTGCCCAAAATGCTGTACCACATATAAATAGTAAATTAATTTCGCTTTCAAATTAAAGCCCGCTCCCATTGACTAAAATTTCAAATTTACGTGTAAAAAAAAAATCATTAAACGAATTAAGAATCATTCAAGAGAAAGGAGTAAGAAGAGAGGCTTACGTTGATGGTACGTTGAATATACTTGGCTCGTTTTTTGGGTCTTTGTGGAAGCTTAGATCCTTTAATGGCAAGGAAATCTTCTTCTTTCTCTTTATTCGTTAAAGCAATCACGAATTTCGGTGGCCAAACGGCGGGAGGAGCTGCCTCACCGCTTCCGGAAGAGGAGCCCCCCTTTTTGCTATCCGAAGATGCCGCCGATTTGTTGTTATTGTTGTTGTTGTTGCTGTGGTGGTGGTTATTATTGTTATGGTTGCCGCCACCACCACCACCACCGCCTCTCTTATCGTGCGCACCCCTGTCCGGCGAAGTGAATCCCCTTACACCACCGTTGCTTTGGCCTCTCATCGCAATGGAATTCTCAGAGTTCCTGGAAAGATTAACAACTCAAATCGCATAATAAGAATTGAAAAGAAAAAGTGTAAAAGAAAAATTAAAATAATTGAAAAAGAATCAAATAAAAAAAAGTTGCAAATGTAGAATTACGAATATAACCTTGTAGTGATCTTAGATCTGGAAAAAGTGTTGCGTAGAAAATAGGTATGGGAATTGCCTTCGGCTATTCTTAGTGAGTTGTTAATTTCTTTGTTTCGCTTTGTTTTGATGATAAGTGAAGATAGTTGAAACGAAGAGAGGAGTGATTCTATTTCTAAGGTGCAGGACTGGTTTATTTTAAGACGGTTTAAAGCCGTCGGATCTAAGGCTTTCTCGCCTTTCAGTTAGCTTAAGGTTACGTGTTGAGATGTGGGCGAGTATGGGGTTTGAGGTGGACCAAATTCCTAAATCCAACTTGGGATCAGACGGCTGACCAGGGCTGGGGTAAAAATAGAATTTCCTCAGAGGCATGTTATCATCGTCCTTTCCACATATCTCCAGATTTGCAAACACATACAGCTCAAGATATCGAACAAGTCAATTATAAATAATCAAATTTATATTTTTATCTTAAATAAAATTAAAATTAAAAAATTTAATTAAACTTGAATCAAATTTCAAGTTTCAAATTTTGTTTAAGTTCAAACTTTTTATAATTTAAAACTCGGTTCGATTACCCCTAATCTCCAAGGTTTCCATCATGGGCTAGACATCCTGGACCAGAATAGCTGGTCTAGAATCAGGTATGATAAGATGCAGAGAATCGTCCATACAAGCAGTTATTTGCTATTCGAAGCAAAGAGCTAGAGCTAAGGGCAAATTCCTATTTGGTCTTCGAAGAAAATAATATAACATTCTCCAAACCCCAAACAAGATATCCTAATCAATATTCCCCAAAGCCCCAATTTCTCATACTCTAAAAACCAATATTATTACCTAAAACCAATCTGGCAAATTGATGATTCCAACAGCATACAGTTAAGGAACTACTTAAAAGAAAAAAAACCTTAATCTATGTATTCAACCAGAACCACCTTGAAGCAAGCAATACCATTTTTTAATATATATATATATATATATATATATATATATAATATCACTTGTTAAGATCCTCATGGAAAACCAACAGCTTCCACCTATTATTCTTATGTGTCTATAAGCCTAGAAAATAATCAGCAAATTAGCATGAATAGGAATTTAAATTGCGATCAAGAGTGTGTTTTTAATCGCATTATGTTTATTGTAGTTGCAGACATAATAAATATTACCGCGATCAATTACGATATATATTATCTGCAAATATTAGTAATAGAGAAAACAAAAACTGCTAAATAAGGACAACAACATCATGTTGTGACTACTATTTAAATCCTAAAACAAACTGCTTTCAGTCAGATTAAAAAGGCAGCAAAAAAAAAAAAAGCTCAAGCATGCATAGAAGGTGCCTCCATAAACTCACCAAGAGTTCCCCTGAACCATACACTGGGCGCCCACCTGACCAATCGGAGAGTGCACTGTGCACAAATACATACCTCATAAAAGTAATTCAGCCCAGAATGCATCAATAACATACTTTTCTAAAATGAGTAAAAATATTTTCTGATGATCGTTCTAGTTTTCGACAAACCTCTACAACACTTAAAAAAAATTAGCATATCTAAGGCAGAAATGTTATTTGAGACCCATACAATGCCATAGTCAAAAGGCCCGGATGGTAAAATCTAATCCAAAGATGTGTAGGTTTTAGGGAGTGTCAATGGCTCCTAACTATGCAAAGCTTATCCATTCCTGGAACAGATATTTCCACAACCAAGAAAAAGAAATGGAAATTATAGTTGTCAAGCCAAACCAAACCAAGCGGCAAATGAAAACCAGACATCAAAATTATCCAAAATACTATCCATTATCAGCCCTTTATTTAAGATATATACAAGATATTTATATTCGTATTCGAAAGCTTCTTAAATTTGGATTGAAAAAGAATTTGAATTAGGTTGGATCGTTCTTCAATTGAGCTCAAGAACTTGAATAAGTTAAATTCAAGATTTTAATATTTGACTCTAATAGCTAACAAATTTAGTTAATTTTTTTTATTTGTAATTAGTTTCAAAAAATCTTAATTTAAATTTAATCTCAAACATAAATAATCGAATTAGAAAATAAACATAAAGATCAAATAATTTTTACTAGATATAAATATTTAATCAAGTAAGTTTAAATAATTTAATTTTTTATTTAAAATTAAGTTCGAATTTTAAAAATAAAATATTTTAAAAAAGACGAAGGGATTTTACAAAACTTAATCTTAATCAAACAAAATTCAATTATTAAAATAAAAAAAAAGGTTGTAGATGACCCATATCTAGCTTTGCATTAATTTTTCTTTGTTATTTCTTCTTCTTTTATCCTATTCAAACTTTTTCTATTTATTATTTGTATTTTTATTGCTTAGCTACTATAATATATTCCCACTACAGAATTCCGTGCTCTGTAAGAACAAAACCAGTTTCCATTGAGTTAGATCGAGTTCGGCCCAAGCTTTTAAGTTTCAAATTTTGAGTCAAAACAACTGCCTTTTAGGGTTTGACTATTTTGGCTTGAGTCGACTACCGGGATCCCCCGTCTCAAGAGAGCGTATCCAACACGAGCCAAGAGTAAATAAACTCACAGGGAAGAGTATAATGTAAATACCTGAGAACACGGTGAGGTGGGGGAGCCCGAGGAGAAGCAGGTCGTTGACGGAGGTTAAAATATCCATTCCCATGAATATTATCATTATTGTTTGGCTGATTTGAAGAGTCCTTATCGGCCCTCACGACCCGGCGATCGACTCGAACGGTTGTTCGGTTAACCGGGCCGGACTGGACGTCTTTGACCTGGATCTTCATACACCTGAGACGCTTCCGGTTTCCCCACTGTAAACCAAAATCTGACGACGACGCCGCCGCTTGCTTGGCCGGATCTGAGCTGGATCTTAACAATCCGCCGTCGCCTACGGTTCTCTCTCTGCTGTAGTTGGTGTTATTGCCATTATTATTGGTCCTTAATGAGTCCTTGTCCATCATTTTCTCCACAACTGTCCCATCGTCAGATAAAAAAAATTGAAAATTAAAAACATAAATTTGGTTTGAACTTTCGTTCAACTTCAATTAAAGTGAAAAGCCCCGAAAGGATTAAAAGAAAAGTTAATTAAAATCTGAGACCAAAATTGGGCGATTTTATAAGATAATGAATAGGATTAAGGAGGGTAAATGAAGATGATGAGAATTTTAGGTTGGGGTTGAGAAAATTCGGACAAGAAATAGCCGCACTCATTTGATAATTTGTTAAGGAGGTGTTCGAAGAGGCTTACTTAGAAGAAACAGAGCAAATGAAGCTGTATTTTCATTGTTTCGAGCTTTCCTTTTTCTCTTGGTTTCCCGGTAACCAAACAGAAAGTCATGAGTAAGCAGAAACGTAATGATAAAAAAAAAAAAAAAAAAACAAAGACCAGACATTGACAAGAAAATTCAATAGAATCTTGAAAACATCAGAGGAAACGAATCGCAGTGGAGAATTGAAGATTTAAGGAAGCGAAAATTAAAGAGAGAGAGAGAGTAGAGCGAAATCCAAAGAAAGATCTGATCAGGAGGAAAAATCTTACCGAGAAAAAACCATGTTCTTAGTTGAAAACTTTCGAGAAAAGCCATTGAAGGATTAGGAAGAAATTTATAAAAATGAAATTAAAATATTACAAACTGTTCAAAGAAAAATCGATTCAGTCAAAGAAACCTTCGATTCTCAATCAAATCCAACTAGAGAAAACCGATTACTGAAACACTGAGCATTCCATAAAAATCAAAAAGAAGGAAGAAGACAGATTTAGAACAAAAAGCTTGGTGTATCAATGGCGAGTTAATAATCATTAGGCAGATTTAGAACCGGTACTCAGATAGACAGATTCGTGATCTTATTGGTGAGATAATGACTCCCCCGTACCTGAATTGCTAAGGCTCTGCCTTTACAACTTTGCTTCTTTTTGGTATAAACACAAATCTACTTTGGATTTTTCAACGAAATAATGACATTTGAAGCCAACTCTTCCCACTCTCAATGTAAGGATTCTAATCTTTTCAATTGATCTGCCAATTTCCAGATGAATACAGTCGAAATTTTCTTCAAAACGTAGCTCTGCTATCTTCGAAATGAATCTGTCAAAAAAAAAAAAAACAGAACAAAAAGAAAATCATTTCCAATCCTTCGCCGCAAATCTCTTGAACTTTGGTTTACCATTTTTTGGCCTTACAGATTCTCAAAACTATCAGTTGTTAGAATCAGCAGAAACTTTCCTCAAATCTCTTCGAATATATCTGCATAAACATAACTAAAATGAAATAAAAAATTATTCTTTAACAGCTATCCATTGAAAAATAAAAAAAAAAAAGACAATGAAATTAATCACAACAAATCACTAATTCAAAATATAAACAATCTCTGCTTTCAATTACACACCTCACAAATTCTCAGGTTCTCTCTATCCTCCTTAATCCCTCTCTCTCTCTCTCTCTCTCTCTCGCTTGGTTTAGAATTTAGATCCTCAATATTTATTCATTCAAATTACCATCAGTTTTTAGCTTCTTTTTTCCTCAAGGAAATTCTCTGTTTGGTTCTCGAGAAAGTCGAAGCAAATTAGCAGAGAAGAAAAACGGAAAAGGGCAAAGGGGAAAAAACAAACAACTCTAGCCCTCTTAAAACTCGAAATTTATACCTCAGTCACAGCGTAAAGGTTTCAACCGTTCAAAGGCTCCCTTTGGATTTGGTAGACGGTGTGGGAAGATTAGGGTGCGTTTTTATGAGGACGCCTCACTAGTACGTAGAACTCCTATCCGTTGATCACTAATCCAACGGCTTCTATTGCCTTCTATTTCAAACCGTCAACTCCGTCTTGCTATTATCCCCCGTTACGGGATTTTCCCGTGCCTTGCTAGATGCTACCCCTATTTTTTTAACTCACGGCGTTAATAAATTGAGCGGAATCTTCAAACATGACTGAAATTAAAAAAAAAAAAAAAATTATTTTTTCTTATTTTTATAATTTTTGTTTTTGTTTTAATTTTTATCGCTACCGGGTGACGTGGTGCTTAGCACAACACGTTAACTATGGTTAGTTAAACACTCTGGTGAACTAACTATTGCTGGTTTAAGTTGGTTTCTTGTATCTCATCTTTGAGGACAATTCGTAATTGTGCTTTCCTACCTTTACTTATTATCGGTATTACACTCCGTAATATTAGACTAGAAACCAAAAAAATTACTTAAAATACGGTACTAAATATAATACGAAAAAAATTATTTATATATAAATAAATATAATATTTTAAATCTATATAATATAATTATTAAGATAATATAGTAATAATACAAAGCATCATATTTAATTGTTGTTTTGCTTTATTTGTTTTTCAATATTATCGAAAGTGCAGTCAATTATATATATATATATATATATTATACTATTAAAATTGAACCTGACATAAACATTAATAATGCAAAGTATATTTTGATTTTTGGGTATTTTTTATCTGACAATTTATATATTTATTATATTTATATTTTTTATTATATCATAATTTTGTTTATAGTATTATATATTTATATAAATTTTGATATATAAATAATTCGTGTTATTAAATTTTAAAATTTTAAAATATTTATATATTTATTTTTTATTTTTGTATTATTTTATATTTTATATCTTATTTTATTTATTTTTTCCTGTCTAATTTTGTCTAATTTATATGTCAATTGTGTGATGAGATGTAAGGGTGAAATGAGGTTTTTATTTTTTATTTTTTAATTTTTGTTTTCTTTTGTTTGGTATTAACGTTCAATTATATTCTCTTTTAGTTTTGCCAATTGCACACTCAATTTCGGAATTTTGTTTGGTAATAGAAAAGGCCTACAATTCAATTGATGAAATTGCAATAGAGATAATCATAAATCTTAACATGACATTCATCATTTCTGGAAGGAGGAAAAATGGGGTGAGAGAATCATTGGAACAAATGGGTTGTTTTGGCTTGTTTCCATCTCAGTTTAATTCTCCTTACACAACAGCAAATCGTATTTTAATGAACCAAAACCTCGTCAAGCTTAGATCAGTTCAACTTTCAGAAGCTGTTCTTTGTTTACTCTATTAGACATGGTAAACGGTGAAATGAACCTTCGACATAGTCTCTCCACTACGATGCCAAGCAAAACAATAACATTCTTACCCAGATTGTCTAGCAATGCTCCACAATCAATTCCTTCCTGTTCTTCCCTATCTGCTTCACATAATCAATCATGAATCTAAATTGTAATCTAGTATACGTTTTTAATTACGTTATTTTTATTGTTTTTGGTATATATAAAAGAAAAGAGGATCAAACCATGAAATAAAAATTATAAAATTATTTTACACCACTATTTAAATTTTCGTAATTAATCAGATTTTAAAATGTCTTGTACCAATTGAGAATAGTACACCAACCGGCAATCGAGCTTAGCTAAGCTCAAACTGAATTTCAAATTTGAGGCTCAAATTTTGATTGAGTTTCACTCTCAAAGTCTGATTTGAAATAAAAATCAAACTATTTAAATTTACTCAATTAAGTTTATTTATCTAACAAAACGATAATTAAATTCTCATACTTAATTTCAAACTCGATTTTTTATTAAAAATTAAGTAAAATTTTTTAACACTAAATAAAAATAAAAAAACTTGATTAATGAGCTGATCCAAGTACAGCGCTCGATAGATTGAGCATATCAAGCTGAACTCGAAATGACAGCAGAATTTGATTTTTTTTTAAATCAAACTCGAATAATTTATAAGCAAAATCCGTAAATAGAAGCACAATCAAAGAACACTTAGCCTTCTTCCTTCTATATTTTCTAATTGTCAGCAATAAGTAAATCAGTTAAAGACATAAGAAGCGAAAATTGTTTGTAAACTATAGTAACAAATTCAATGGATCAGCATGAAGATTTGATCAAATGCAGGGGAAGCATAAGGGCAGCTGATAGGGGAAAAAGTTGACTATATAATAATGTTGGGAGAAGTCTAGGCTGGCGTTTAATACTAAAAACGCAGCCCACGCCTTTTATTTCAACCCAAAGCAGCCATGCTTTAAGCATAACATTGATTTGTTGTAGGAGAGGTTGCGAGAGTCGCAATGCAATGATTTGAAACATGGACAGGGGCCCTCTCCCTTTTTCCCTTCAACTTTGACACCCGTATCAACTACCAGCTTAAGCTTCCTGCTCAGACCTTTTACTTTTCAGCCATCATATCCATGGATTTCTACTATTTAAGAATGCGTGAAGATGAGGAAAAAGAAACAAAAAGGCAAAATCAGTAAATCCCTTCTCGTTATGAGAACCACCGCCAGAGCCGTTTTAGACACGAGGCCGCATGGCCTCAGCGCCAGAGGAGGCGGCGGATAAGGTACGGCGTGCAGCGAGATCTCCGAATCTCGCTGCTTGGCCATCTCGATGCCGTCAAACGATGGCAGGACGCTGCTGTAGGAAGGAGGAGCCGAATCTGGGGAAGAGAACCCTGTCGGCCTCCTGCCACCGGAAGAGGACGGCGTCTCGTTATCGTATTTAAGCTTATTGCTGTCGGCGTTGGGACCTGAACACTACATCGCTTCGTCTGCCCTGTTTGACAGAAAAAGATATAGGGAGAAAAACCCTAGAGGGATAGAGAGAGAATATACGAGTGCTATTTAATCCCGCTACCCATATGTTATATAGCCTATAGTCTTTTTTTTTTTCTAATCTGTTTATATAAATATTAAGATAAATAAATAAAAAATATAAATTTTATTGGAAATATATATATAATTTGGAGAAGTGGGAAGACTATTTCATCCCGATAGTATCGTTAACATTTATATGGTTATGCGATATGATTATTAATGCGTTATTAACCATTTCAACATGGTTTTAATCAAAAATAATTTTTTATAAAATTTTAAAATATTTTATAAAAATATCATTTCAAAAAATAAAATTAAAAAAGAAATTATTTATTTTATTATTATTTGGAAAACTATAAAAAAGAGCATGTTGCATAATAATTTCATTACAAAACTATTTGATACATTTTAATGACGTGACCATTTAATTCATAAAATAATTAATTTTAATTTTATTCTTTAAACTCTCAAAATAATCATATGATTTTTTTATTAAATAATTATTTTGACATTAATTGTAATATTAAATATTCAAATTTTATAATATTAAATTTTACTTATTCAAATTATTATAATAAAACAATTTTATTTCATTTCATTTCAATAATAAAATAATCGTTTTATTTCAGTAAATTAAATGTAATTTTCCCAGAAATCCCAACATCCCAACATTAATTTAGACGGAGGTCCCAAAATTGATATAAACGAGGGCCTCCTAGTTTCTACGTCTATCTAAATATGACAACTCAAAACAAGATGCATCTACCTAAATCTGACTACTTTTGAAAACAATGCACGACACTAATACGATAAAATTAAAATACAAAATAATATAAATATGTTCACAAAATTTATATAACTTAAATTATTAACGTATCAAAATTTATATAATATTTTCATTATAATTATAACACATAAAAATACATAAATACGAATCAAAGACAAATTGTTAGATCTAACATCATCCCAAAACCAGAATAAACCAGCAATTCCATGAAAGAAGAGAAAGAATAGTTAGAAACTATAAATAATAATAATAATAATAATAATAATAATAATAATAATAATAATGAAATTTCACAAGTTTTAAAATTTAAAGTAGAAATGGTACAAGATTTGAACACGAGGGCTCAATCGATGCACCAACATAGCTCCCTTTTTAATTCCTTAGATAATTGGTTAAAAGATCTCCCATTAGTCTCAAACCCAGCAACATTGCAGCCTAATCAGAACGCTTTTGTTTCAGCAGCTGACGAGAGTGTTAATCTATCATATTTTCTTCGACCCTCCAAAGAATATTAAATTAGTGGGATATGAAATATGATCAACCTGGATGGAAGCATAAGTCAATGTACTTCGACAACGAATCGCCAAGAGTCGGATTAATTGTGGCAGTTTCCGCATCATTAATTAGCGAAGAAGGCAAATCAAGCAGAAAAAGGCTCTGCTTGGAAAAATAATCGCGAGCTTTGTCGGATCATCTTCATGCATAATACATGTAAAGACTGTTTGATGCGGCACAAGCTAGGCAATTCTCGGTTGGATGCCATGCAAGGTGAAGTAACTTTGTAGTGAAATCAAATGTATTTCCGTTCGCATCAACTCCCGAGTCATCTGCTCCTTTCACTGACAACGAAAAGGAAAGTGCATCGACACACAAAGTCAAAACTATAAATGCTTTAAATGCTTTCCATGAATCGGCAATTGTTCGAAAACTACTTAGAAAAAGCTATAATCATAATTCAATAATATTCGACAGAATTTATTATGCAAATATAAAGGGGAAGAAACTAAGCTCAAATTTTGGACTTTGAAACAAGGATCTGAAACAGGTACCTCGTCTGACAACACCAGAGAGACTACCGAGAGATCTTGAAGGCCTCGATGACATCTGACCTTGTCTCCTGGGAATTCATACATAAATTAAAAAGGGAATTTCCAAAAATTGATGAGACATTATTCTGATTAAGCACTTTCCGAACCAAGAAAGGTCAAACAAGTCCCTTTGACAGCTAGTCACATCATTATATGTACAATAGCCCGAGTAGCTGACAACATAATAACATACCTCATGGGGTTTTTGCTGGCTTCCACTGTTGTTGCTTCTGTAGTACCTTCAGAACAACCAAACACTCGAAATAGATTGCTGGAATCACAGAAAACAATTATATAATGTCGGGGTCCTGGCATGTTCTGGGTGTTTTATTTAAGAAGAAGATAAAGACAATCACCAAAATATAAAACACGTACCTGTAGGAACCAGTAGCAACTCGAAGTCCATCTCCACTTAGACAACACTCAAATTTGTCAAAGATGGAATCATTTTCGTATAGATCGCAAAGCTGCTCAAGGTCCCAAAAAAAAAAAAAGACAGAAAAAACATTACCTGAACCTATTTGCCCCACCTTCATTTTTCTTTAAGTACAAGAAAATCTTAGAAAAAAATTGGACATACTAATGTTAGACACATACCCGTATCCGACACTCACACGTAAGTCTGAATAACAAAGATCTAATCCGAACAGAAGAATGTTAGAAGTATATGTTACCTTAGGTCTAAGATATTCATGAACCTGGAAAGTTGCAACAGGACCAGAATCCATATTTATGTCCCACAACTGACAGCCAAGAAATCAGAACCTTGTTAGAGAACAATAGAAGAGAACAAAGGAGTACATAGATATAGAAATTCAGTGATTAGAATAGAATCATAACCAGTTTGTATGACACAACAACAAAGTGTTGATCAAAGGAGAAGAATCAATTTCACATAAGAACATATCAACCTTAAGGGTCATGTAGTCACGACTTAGTATATGTCTTCCATTCTTAGCAAACTTAATGTCGGAAATTGATGCTATGATCTCTGTGAAAAAAGACCTGGAGCCGGGAGGTTCCTGTTCCTCAAACCTGTACCGTCAAAAAAGTTATAAAACCATAGAGAAAACAACAAAAGCAAATACAACAGAAGTATCCAAAGAGAATGATGGCTCCTTGAACCACCATAATAAATAAACCAAGAATAAACACAGATACCACAGGTCACTTACAATTTGCTGTGACTATCACACAATGCAGACTGTCGCATATCTATAAGACGAATCGAACCTTTTGAGCTACTATATGCTAACGTATTACAGTGTGTTGGATGAAATTCAGCTGAAGTTATCACCTCTGCAAGTATGAATTCAAACAAATGAATCATGCAAAGATGAAAATACATATAGTATTATTTTTTTCATAGAGAAACTCCATAAATTGATAGGACTAATATTCGGAAAAGTCAAAGAGTGAGATGAGGAGAGTCAACGAATAACAGGAGAGAGATAGAACAGAACAACAAGAAGAAGCAACTCAACTTCCCCTTCCACATTGCCCTACCATCCTTCAACCCCTGCCTCCACCTCCTCCCTCCTCCAAAAAGAAAGATGGTGGTGAAAAGAGGAAGAAAAACTTGCAGAAAGATAACCAAAAACAAAAGGGAAAGCAAAGAGGGATGAAGAAAACAGAAAGAATTGATTCTTTTAGCAATTACCCATAAGCAACAGAAGATAAAAATAAATAAAAAAAATTCCAAATATATCCATAAGTGACATTTTTAGACAGATTCACACCAGTCAAGTCCTCCATGTTTGCAGGTTTCACATCAACAATGTTAAAACTTTGGTTGCTAATTTCCAGATTCCAGAGATTAATTCGCAGGTCGTCAGCC
>JAQSVH010228859.1:0-13058 GCA_029448705.1 Adansonia digitata
AATGATCTATGTTATGTTATTTCATTTATTATCTTACTAACATGATTTCTTTGTGATGATTATTTGCATTCATGTTTCTAAATAAAATTAAGGGTAATGTTCCATGTGGGTACTCTCTAGTGCTGGAAATGGAACACATTCCATTTTCAAAAGTAAAATCTAGAGGTCATTTTTATTGAAAATCTCTATCTTCCCCATCTCTCTGGGGCGTATACGAGATTAAATCTTTTTCATCAGAACCTAGATCATTTTTATAAGATTTATGCATTCAAAGAGGGTTATATCAAAATAATGATAAGATAAGATCGAAAGAATCGAAACTGAGATAAGACATAGCTAGTAAGGTACCGATTTTGGGCATGACGAAGAGGTTTGTACCTTATCGTGCATAAAAAACTCCCAAACCCAAACGGTGAATCTTTGCATTACGTAGACCACGGGATCGATGTTTTGAGTTTCATAACTCAGAACAAAGGTTTCAATAGGCATCCGATCATGCCTAGCTCAAAATGATCGGTGGTGACTTCAAGCGTTGGCAATTTTGTGATGGTCATACGGGACCAATAAGATGAGTGATTCGTCTTATGGTCCCCCTCACCATATAATAAGTCGAGAATCCGTACATTCTCATTCTCATCACATTGCTAAAAAATAGTCTCAGTCAAGAAGACATTTCCAAGTTAGGAAAGTATTTTAAGTTGTACGCACTCTTAGATCCACAAGGATCCACCCTGGGGTACGTTGCGACACACATTAAATGTCCAACATCCATGAATCAATTTAAAACTATAAATGGAGGTTCCAAATAGCTGAAGAGGCAGAGATATAGATTTCATTGAATCATTGAACAATAAAAGCTTAAAATCATCAAATTCATTATTTTCTACTTGTATCAATTCATACTCTTCAAGTTTATTCGTATTTCATTCTTCTTGTACTTAAATTCCAGCAAACATATACCTACTAGAGGTTCAATTAGTTTGCAAAATACTTCTTTCATTTAACAACAAGGGGTTGTGTGAAAAGGGTTCTACCTAAGCCTTAAAGAATAGTTGTGTAAGGTTATACCTTAGCCTTGAAGGTAATAATTTCCTTAGTGAATTGTAGGAATCACCTTGGTAAAAAAGTACCAAGAAGAGAGGATGTAACTATCGAATTAAAGGACCGAACCTCTATACATCCATTGTTGATTTTTCTCTCTTCCTTATCTTATTTTAATTTTCAAATTTATAAAGTTGTATAGAACCAATTCACCCCCCTCTTGGTTCAATCAGTCCATTGAAGCTAACACAAGGGCAAGTCACCTAATTCAGAGCGACCGATGTTATGCCTCGATAGCATCAAAAAATAGCATTCAGCAAGCGAATGCCAATCTCGTTTCTTAAGCACTAAAGTTAGCAACTAAGAACTGAGATTCAAAAACTATCAAGGATCCAGTGGATGAGAAAGAAGCTACGAAATTCCTAAAATTCATCAAGCACAGTTAATACAGCATCATCGATCAGTTGAACAAGTAACTCGCTAAGATATCTGTGCCATCACTATTGTTAAATTTTGAAACAAGAATGCCCTCCTCAAGGTTCTAATAAGGCCTATGTCCCTCTCGACATCTCTATAGGTCAGTTGGATTGCCTAGTGAACAACATCACCATCGATAATTACATATCTCTTAGCAATGACAAAATCCATACGAAGGAAAAAGAAATTACAAGGCCCTCCATATCACCATATATTGTAAAGGCACCACATTGCCCGAGGCGCTCATTAATAATGGGTTGGCTTTAAATGTAATGCCCATATCATGATTGAACAAGCTCCCTGTTGACGCATCTCATATCTAGAATAGTCATACTATTGTGCAAGCATTTGATGGAACTTGCTAGAATGTTGTCAAAAATATTACCATTCCACTATAAATCAGCCCATGTACTTACGAAGTTGACTTCCACGTGATGGACATTGCTCCATCTTATAACTACCTATTAGGAAGGCCATGGATTCAATCTGCTGGTGCAGTGCCATCATCTTTGCACCAAAAGCTAAAATTCATCATTGAGAATAAAGTTGTTAGCATTGGAGGAAAGGAAAATAGCATTGCTGCTACCTCAACTGATACCGAATATGTCAAACCTGACGAAGATGGCTTAGAATCCCTTTTTCCTAGCCTTTGAGTTTGTCAATGCTACTTATATCAAAGAGGGATTGCCAATAGTCCAGCCTCACCTATTAGAGAGCACTCACATGGGTTTGAAGTTGACTATTGGTAAGGGTGCCTAGGCTAGAAAGGGACTCAAAAAATACCGTCAAGGGATTGATAAAGCCTTAAAAGTGGTTAACCAAATCGATAAAAAAAGGTTGGGATTCAAGCCCAGTACACAGTAGAGAAAAAAACAAGCTCAGAAGAATCGTGAAAGAAGAATGGCTCATTTGTCAGGATGAGACATGGAGGATTAGCCAATGATATTCTCACTACTTCAAGAAAGATTTCACCTAGGGGACATATAAATATTGGCTCCACTAGTATTGTGCTCATATTGAACAAAGCATGCGAGGATATCTTATTCAATACAATTGGAAAGCCAAAGATGTCAACTAAAGTCCGAAAACTAGCCTGTACCCTCCAGGGTTTGTTCCAAGTGTTTGGACTGAGGTTGAGATTCCTATAATGTTCAAGTCTATTTCAAAGTAATGCTATCAACTAAACCTACAAGTTCTCGCCCAAAAGCATTATAGGATCCTCTGTATGGGTAGCTTTTATTAAGTATTATTAATGAAAATGACTAAGCATTTTGCATTCATTCTTTGTATTCATAATTTTTGCCAACCTTAGACTTTTTTTTCTTTCCTTCCTCCTATATTGTTCTTTTCCATTTTTTTAGGTACCCCAATGAAGGTGATATGAATGTTCAGACTAAAACCTTAGGAATTGATTTCGAGCAACCGATCTGAAGCCTTAGGTCAAATCTAAAGAGGACTTCAAAGAGAACCACATACCTTTAGACTTATTAAGACTAGTTGAATAGGAAGAAAAACAAATATTACATCATGAAGAATCAATTAGAACCATAAACCTTAAAATAGAAAATGACCCAAAAAAAGTTAAAATTAAAAACTTCATAAAGCCATCAACTCGAGCTAAACTAATAAGTTTTCTTTAGGAATATCGTGACGTGTTTGCTTGGTCCTATCAAGGCATGCTTGGACTAGATACCAATATTATGGTTCATAAGTTTCCATTCAAACCTAAATGCAAACCAATCTAACAAAAATTAAAAAGGATGAAGCCAGAAATGCTCCTTCAGATCAAGGAAGAAGTTAAGAAGCAATTTGAAGTAGGATTTCTCAAGGTAGCCAAATATCTTGAATGGGTAGCCAATATAGTCTAGGTTCCTAAGAAGGACGGTAAAGTGTGAATATGTGTAGACTGTAAGGACTTGAACTGACCCAGCCCCAAAGATAATTTTTCTTTGCCTTATATTGATACCTTAGTAGACACCACTGCCAAAAATGCACTATTTTTTTTCATGGATGGGTTTTCGAGCTATAATCAAATCAAAGTGGAAGTTGAAGACATGGAAAAGACCATTTTCGTGACCATATAGGGGACTTCTACTCTAAAATGATGCTTTTCAGGTTAAAAAATGTTAGGGCAACTTACTAAAGGGCCATGGTAACATTGTTCCATGATTCATGCATAAATGAATTGAGGTCTATGTGGATGATATGATCGCCAAGTGAATAAAAGAGGGTGAACACGTTGCCAACCTACAAAAACTCTTTAAAAGTCTTCATAAATACCAGCTCGAGCTAAATCCTGCTAAATGCACATTTGGCATCACCTCCAGTAAATTTTGGGGTTCATTGTGAGTGAGAAAGGAATAGAGGTGGATCCTGACAAGGTTAAGGCTATTCCAAACCTACCACCACCTTGAACTCAAAAGAAAGTGAGATGTTTTTGGGGAAGACTAAACTACATAACCCGATTCATATCTCAGTTAATCGACAAATGTGATCTAATCTTTAGGTTGCTTAAAAAACAAAATCTTGGAGAATGGAATCAAGAGTGCCAGAAAGCTTTTGATAAGGTCAAACATTACCTTTTTAACCCTCTAATACTTATACCACCAGTGTCCAAATGACTATTAATTTTGTATCTATCAATCCTAGACAAGTCGATAGGCTGTGTATTAAGGCAACATGATGAATCAGGGAAAAGGAATAGGCTATCTATTACTTGAGCAAGAAGTTTACAGAATATGAAAATAATTATTCATTCATAGAAAAGCTATGTTGCACTTTAGCTTGGACAGCCCAAAGGTTAAGGCAATACATGTTGTACCACACTACATGGTTAATCGCCAAGCTTGATCCCATCAAATATTTGTGTGAAGCCCCTACCTTATTTGGGAGATTAGCTAGCTGGCAAGTTATGCTTTCTGAGTACGGAATCATGTATATGAATGAAAAAGCCATTAAAGGCAGTGCAATAGTAGACTTTTTGGCAAGCCGAATCACAGATGACTATCAGCTTTTAAACTTTGATTCCTTGATGAAGACTTGATTTGCATATCGGAGGCAAAGAACATTGTCAAGTGTGGGTCATCATGGAGGATGTACTTTGATAGAGCTTTAAATGCACTAGGGCATGGAATTAGGGCAATTCTCATCTCACCCGAGGGAAACCATTACCCTTTCATAGCCAAATTAAACTTTGACTGCACTAATAACATAGCCAAATATGAGGCTTGCATCATGGGACTCTAGGCAGCCATTGAAAGTGGCATTTGAACATTGCGAGTGTTTGGAGATTCAACTTTCATCTTTTACCAACTAAAGGGAGAATGGCAAACACGTGATGCTAAATTATCCACTATGGGAATATGATATTAGAGCTCAATAAAGAGTTTGATGATATTAGCTTTCAACATCTACCTCAAGACAAAAATCAAATTGCTATTGCCTTGGCCACTTTATCTTTAATGTTTAAAGTTAATCAAGAATCGAACATTGCTCCTATCCCAATGAGTATCTATTCAACCCTGGCACAATGCCAGAATGTTGAAGAAAAGAATGACGGTTTGCCATGGTATCATGACATTCTTCAACACATCAAGAATCAATAGTACCTAAACGGTGCCATCGAAATTGATAAGAGAAGCATTAGATGATTTGCTACGAACATCATTTTGGATGGTGAGATTTTGTACAAGAAGGGCTAGGATTAGGTGTTACTTCGATACGTGGATGCTTCAAAGCCAAAAGAATACTTGAAGAAGTTCACGAAGGGGTATAAATGCTAATGGACACTGAATGGCAAGACAAGTCATGCGATCAGGTTATTATTGTTTAACTCTCATAAAGGATTGCATTGACTATGCTTAAAAGTGTCACAAATGCCATAGCTATGCTAACAAGATCCATGTCCCACTAACAACTCTACATGTTATGATAGCTCCATGGTGCTTCTCTCTTTGGGGCATGGACATGATTCGACTGATTACCCCCAAGGCTTCTAATGGGCATCGCTTCATTTTAGTCACGATCAATTACTTCACCAAATGGGCAGAGGCAGCTTCTTATGCCAATGTCACCAGATCATCATGTGCAAATTTATGAAACAGGACACTGTAGATATGGTCTTCTCGAATAGATCATCACTGATAATGCACGAAACCTGAAAAATAAGATGATGCAAGCTGTCTGCTCTTAGTTCAAGATTCAGCATCAAAATTCCATCCTATATCATCCGAAGATGAACAGAGTAGTTAAAGCAACCAACAAGAATATCAAGAACATAGTTGAAAAGATAGCTGAGACGTACAAGGATTGGCAGAAGAAGTTATGTTTTACCTTACATGCCTATCGCATAGCAGTACGAACTTCCACAGGTGCTACCCTATTCTTTTGGTCTACGGCATAGAGGCTGTCTTGCTAATTGAAGATGAAATCCCTTCACTTTGAGTCCTGATGGAATCATAACTTGAAGAGGCTGAATGGGTTAAAAACTGATACCTGCAGCTCAATTTCATCAAAGAAAAAAGAATCAAAGCCATCTGTCATGGGCAGATGTATCAAAATCGCATGATGAGAGCCCATGACAAGAAGGTCCATCCTCGTTAGTTCTAAGAAGGTGACCTAGTGCTCAAATAAATTTTCTTGATACATAAAGATACTCAAGAAAAATGGATCTAAATTAGGAAGAGCCATACGTGGTGAAAAGTGTATTCTTTAAAGGAGCTCTAATCTTTATCGAGATGGATGGCAGTAACCTGCCTAACCCTATGAATTTTGATTCTGTTAAGAAGTACTATGCTTGAAAGGACTTTAGGATGAAAATCGAAAGGGCATCCTATTAACCCTTCGCCTACCACTCTAAAAAAACAAAATGAAACAAAAAATAATAAAAAGAAAAAAAAAAGAAAATCAGTTTTAATTAAAAACCTGAGAGGGTGACTTAAGTGATCAGACTTCCTCATTCAAACAAAGCCAAGCCCAAACTATCATTAGCCCAAAACCAATCTTCCCCATATTCATAACTCTAGCCAATATGCCAAATCATAACCTAACCCATCTGTTCTATGTTGATAAACACCATCAAAACTTCATCTATACCTACACGTAAAAAATGGAAACTACCTAACTTTAAGGCCTCTATCCCGCCATGGGCAATCTAAGGGATCTTCTTATGAGTCACCAACACCAGAAGAGTCAATTACGCAAAAAAAATCTCCAAAAGCATTCAGTGGAGAATTAATGTCATCAACGTTAGAGCCAGTTGACCAGAAAGACTTCTCATATCTCTTTTATGCTTTAAAACCTTCCACAATCTTATAAGTTTGTCATAATTTACACCCTCTTTCTTTGAATAAAAATATTACTTGATTTTTTTTAAAATATTTTCGTGGCACTGCATTTCATGTTGCATCATGTTTACCATTTAATTGATAATGCTTGATGAACAAACAAAACTGATAATGGGATTTCCTAGCATTACCTTGGAAGATAAAACTTTGTAAGGACTTTGTTTCAAGTTTAAACACCAAGAATGAACTCTTAAGGCCATAATCAATCTTGCCCTAGGACCCCACATCTGGAGAATATGCTCAAAACCTCCTCAGTAAGTGGCCATGGACCTTCTATACCTTCGAAGAGGGGACAATCTTAACATTTAAAGCCTTTGAAAATCTAGAGCAAGATTGATGAACCTTGGGCAAAAGGCCGCCTCACCAAAGCTAAAGAAAGATTAAAACTGGCCATTGGATTAGGCCTTTAAAGCCATCACCTTTGCATCAATTAGGCAGGCATTTGCATCTCCATGCATTATGCAGCATTTAACATCTTACAAGTATCAGCTCTCTTATGCAAAAGTCAAATTTGTAAGGAACCTAAGGCACCATTTTTTTTATTTCAAAAAACCTTAAAAAGCTTCAAGTAAGAACCTTTGACCTTACGTGCTTATTGAAAAATTACCCAAGAAGGGTATCAAACTCATTTTCTTCTAGTCCTTAAAGAGCAGGACGCTTGCCTACCTTAAAGCCCACATAAGTTGGCAGCACCTATCCACCTCAGTCCTTAAAGTGTAGGATGCTTCCTTACCTTTAAGCCTATAAAAACTTGTGGTAATTGTCTACCTTAATCCATGAAAAGCTGGACGTCCTTTTTTCCCTACCCTAAAGCCTATAAAGTTAGTGTCAACTACCCACCGTAGTTCTCAAAGGGCAAGACGCTTATCAAAGCCCACATAAGCTGATGGCACCATATAACCTACCTCAATCTTGAATAGGACATTTTCTTACCTTAAAGCCCACACAAGTTGATGGCATGTATTTACCGTAATCCTAAAAAAGTAGGACACTTCCCTACTTTAAAGCCCACACAAGCTGATGACACCACATGACCTATCTCAATTTTCAAAAAGCAGGATGCTTATCAAAGCCCACACAAGCTGGTGGCAACTACCCACCTCAGTCCTCAAAAGAGCTGGACACTTTCTTACCTTAAAGCCTCACAAGCTAGTGGCAACTACCCACCTCAGTCCTCAAAAGAGCAGGACGCTTCCCTACCTCAAAGCACACATAAGCTGGTGGCACCATACTACCTATCTTAGTCCTCAAAGAATAGGATGCTTATCAAAGCCCATACAAGCTAGTGGCACCACACTACTTACCTCAGTCTTCAAAGATCAGGATGCTTCCCTACCCCAAAGCCTATACAAGCAGGTGGTAACTACCCACCTCAGTCCTCAAAGAGCATGATGTTTCCCTACCTCAAAGCCTACACAAGTTGATGGCACCACATAACTTACCTTAGTCCTCAAAAGTAGGATGTTTATTAAAGCCCACACAAGCTGATGGCACCACATAACCTACCTTAGTCTTCAGAAAGTAGAATGCTTATCAAAGCCCACATAAGCTGATGGCACCAGATAACCTACCTCAGTCCTCAAAAAGTAGGACATTTTCTTACCTTAAAGCCCACACAAACTGGTGGCATTTATTTAGCTTAGTTCATAAAGAGCTGGACATCTTTTTTCAATTACCTTAAAGCTCACATAAGCTAGTGGCACTTGTCTACCTTAGTCCATGAAAAGTTGGACATCTTTCTTTACCTACCTCAAAGTCCACACAAGCTGATGGCACCTATTAGAAAAAAGAATGTAAAACAACCTAAGATGGAGGTCAAACCTTACAAAACTTATCAAAATCTTCTTTTTTGCAAGTTTTTTAACCCATCTCGACTTGATACTAAATAACTCTCCAGTTCTCAGTAGGAACACAAATCCATTATCCCATTCAAACAAAATGGTGTTTATTTGTCTTTACCCCATTCATAATACTTAGCAATAGCTAAAGAAAAATAGCTATAGACACTTTATTTTGTCTGGACTAAATTTTGGCATCCTAGAAGTTAGTTGAAGGATGAAAATCATAAAAATAGAAATAAAAGCTAAGGGATAACTGTGAGGTACTGTGTTGCCAGGCACTATTAGACAACACGATGTCAAGCTAAAAAAATTTTTTAGGAAGGTCTAAAATGCCTATAGGCCGTATTAAAGAAAATGTAAAATGAGGCATCAAAGGCCACTTTTCGTGGTGATACCAATGTTATTCAAAAGAATACACAAATTAATTTCCCATTGTTTATGACCAAGTTAAGGTAAATCAAGAAGCCACAAGTATATGCAAGTTATATTGGAGGCACAAGCATTGATACGAGGCCTTTACGATGCAAAAAACGTGAATTTTTATATGTAGTATCGATACAATAGGGCTTGGTATTGATACCCAAGGTGTGATATTGATACCTAGTATGTTTGTATTGATACAGACCTTAGAAGTAGCTAAAGTTATGATTTTTCGCAAAATGTATCAATACACAAGCATGAGTATTGATACAAATCCATAGAGTATCGATACTGGGCTTTAAGTCTCAAGACTAAAAATATTTTTTATTAGTACTGATACACAACTCATTATATCGATACTTAGGAGTAAAAAATACCTTATGTATCGGTACAACATATTTTGTATCGATACAACAAGGCTTTTTTGCCTAGTTCGAGCCACTTTTTAGCCTTTGCAAACTCAATTTAAACATGTTTTTGCACCAAGGAACTATCATAAAACATTGTAAACCTCAACTATGGGTTCATTAACAGATTCTAACAAAATTTTATAATCCAAACAATTAATGGCAAAGGTCATTTTCATAAGATTTATGGGTGTAAAAGGGTATGGTAGGCATATCTCCAACTGTAGGCTTTCACAGCCTTTCTGCCTCTTTACTCAGCATGGCAGAACCAATAAGAAGAAAGTCAACTGAGCATGGCAGCTAGAGATGTCCTCTGGTGCAGAAAAAAATAAAAAATACCATTTGCATTATCTTCTAAAAGGAGGGGGCTGAGCATTGAATGAAAGGGAACACTACTAGCTATCTAAAAAAAAATCTCAACTATCAAAGAAAGCTCTTCAGCAATCCCAAAAAATCTCATCCATCTCTATAAATCTTTTAGCCACTTTAGGTTCAAAAACTCACCAAAACACTGTTCCATTATCTTTCACCCTTAACCAACCTTTATTCCCGTAGCTCCCTAAAACCACTATTAGAACACCTTCAAAAACTTAACCTTTCCCACATTTTCATCCTTAAAACATCCCATTAGCAATCATATTACCAGAAAGCTTCTTCATTTCACCTTTTTTCTTGTTAAACAATTGTAAAAAGAGGGAAGGAACTAAGCTTAAAGTCACTGCTTTAAAAAATAAGGAAACTTTAAGCCTTTGCTAGTATACATTTTGCCTTATATTTTTTGTTTTGATCATCGCTTTCATTTTAGTGATCCCTTCATGTTGCCATGACCCTCCTAATACTCCCATGCATCTTTGTTACCTTGGTTGTGGAGTCTTAGGATCTTGATGACCTTCTTGACATCTTGATGTTATGGGATATATAAATGCACCATACTTCATTTTCATCATTAAATAGTCTCTTTTCATGCATCTTTTGCCATGTTTCTTCCATATTCACATATCTATTACATATTTAAGTGGTCACCTTGACATGTTTTATGTATGTTCAAACATTTTCTTGTGTTTTAAGGAGTCTCATGAAATAAAATCCTATCTTGACAACTCTAAGATGCATTTCTTTGTATAAACATGTTTTTATCATCTCCATGCACCCCATTTGTCAACTTCTTGCATCTATGTCACCCATTTCCACATTAAAATGTCATTTTTGCTTGTTTGCATGTTTAATCCATGTTTTATCTTTGTATTTGCTATATTTTGTCCATGATATCTCCATTAACATGCTTGCTTGTTTTCTTATAATCTGATTTTTTTGAAACATCCCCAAGTTAAGTTCATGTTACCTTTAATAGATAAAGAGTAGCACAGGCTTAATGTTTTCAATCAAATTGGTATCTTAATCTTGGGGCCAAATCAACATCTAAACTCTAGATTTATGCTAAAATAAGTTTATTTTTTTCAAAAAAGGGAAATCCATTTTAGTATTAATCCTTGATCTTGAGTCTCATGTTTGTTTTGGTGACATGGTCAATAGGTTGTTCCATCATCTCAAACTATTCCAAGATTGTGGAATGAACTTGTGAAGCCCATGTTACTTTCGATTGTAGACGTTCGAACGTCCTAGGCCTAAGCTATCTTCGAAAAAAACTATACTATCGAATAAACCCTTTGTTTTTGCTCTAGCAACACTATAGTTTAACTTGAAAAATTATTTTTGAGCCATGAAATATTTCCTTTGATTTTTCTAATATGTTTCCTTTAAAGGGCATCGAATTACCTTTCTAGGGGTGTCTTATTTGCCCTCAGATCATCCCAGACGAGGGAGTTATGATTTTTTGAACCTTTGTTGTTTGAAACCCTTGGAACCAACATGCAACATTTTGTTTGGGCCATTTCGGCCCATTAGATGATTTTTATGAAATTTCTAGGTATTTTTCCCAAAATGTTCACAAAATTCCCTTTCCAAAAAAGTATTATCTGCAATCTAATAATCCCAGATAAGCCTAAAATGATTTTTTGAAATCTATCATGCCTTTTTAATTTACGTGCTACTAGAGCTAAGATAAACCTAACTTCGAAAATTTAATTTTGCCTAAAAATTAAATTCTTAAAAATTTTTGGAATATTTTTTATATCAAACCTTGTTGAGTTACCTTTCCAACAATTCCTCCTTTACCCTTTGAAGTCTTTGAATACATCTGAAAAAAATCTGGAAACAAAAATGATAGAATGCTGGCCTCTGTTTTCAACCTAATTTTTGAATCTCCTTTTATCAAGACATTCAGATGTTTGGAAATACACTTGTTTAGTCTCTCTCACAACACCAACCCTTTTGACTTGGATCAAGGTTAAAATACAAAAAAAAAAAAGGATTTCATATTAAAATTTTTGCTTGTGGAGGTACTTCAACTATAGTACTCAGAAAGGATACCCTAACCCTATTCTATATTCAAAGTTTAAATTTTCTCCTTGCTCCTAAATGTTTTCCTAACTTTGGGGATACTTCAACCCACTACTCTGAGGGGATACTTTAACCCTATTTTTAAAAAAAATCAAATTTTTTATTTATTCCTAACTATTTCATAACTCTATTTTAGGGAACACTTAAACCTCATTTCTCTAAGTGGATACTCTAACCTCGCTTTTATCTTAAAAGCTTAAAATTCTCTCTCCTTCAGATGTCTCAAACTGTTTTGATAAAAATCATTTTTGTTTTTTAAATTTTCACTGAATCTAGATCGGTCTCGAAAATTATGATCCGAGTTATTCTTCAATAATCGAAGGCAATTATGAGATACATTTCGATCAGCCCTTTTTTTTTCATCTTCTTTTATTTGTGATTGCTTGTTTATGATTTTTTATTTTTTATTTTTCACCACACTAACTTGTTTACTTTTATCATGTTATTGTGCACTCATATTTAAAATTCATTTTCTAATGAAATTATGAGGTGATGTCTCATGTTGGTATCTCTTCAGTGCCTAATACGAAACATCTATTTTTTAAAATCCAATCTGGACATCGTTTCCATAAAAAAATCTCTATGTTCTTCACATCTTTGAGGCACATAGGCAATCTCATTTTGCTTAATAAAAAAGCCTTGATTCCTATTTTCCAAAACTTTATGCATTAAGGAGGATTATATTTAAATAGAGGCCAAATGAAACCAATTTAACCAAGACCAAAGTGAGATATAGTTGTAGGTATCGATTTTAGGCATCATGGGGATGCTAGTCTTTCACTGTACGTAACCAACTTCCGAGCCCAACCAATGAATCTTTGGACTTCATAGACCTTGAAATCAGTGTTTCAAGTTTTGTAACTCATGATATCATTTTCAATAAGCATCCGATCTTGCCTAGCCTAAAATGATCGATGGCGACTCCAAGTTTATGGCCACTTTGTGGTGGCCATCCGGGTCCAGTTGGATGAGTGACTTGCCCGATGATCTCTACCCCTTCATATTATCATGCCTAACCCAAATCCCAACCAAAGGATAGCTCAAAGGCTTGACCACAACCAACCACC
>JAQSVH010228870.1:0-13057 GCA_029448705.1 Adansonia digitata
ATACAGCGGTGCTTATTTAGTTCTATTTTGTTGTTCAACAGCTCCTTTCCCGAAGTTGCATTTTGAAGGTCTGCCCTGTTTGCCATTGTTGCTCAGCCTTCAGTAGCAACTATGGGCAGTTCATTTAATCCACAAATCTTGATGGAAAAGCTAGCCAAGCTCAATAATTCCCAAGCAAGCATAGAGAGTATCCTTTCAAAAAGTAATTGCAGATTATGTGCTTTGCCTTTTGGGACAGTTTTTTTTTCTTTTTGGCTGATTTGCTTTCATTTTGAGCTCAGGTCTTTTCTCACACTGTCATGTGTAATAATTGAGCAAATACTATTTTGTTACTTGAACAGAATTTATTTCTGATGTCAGTTTGATATTGCTATCTAGTTGCCTTGTAATTTACAGCAAATGAACTTTTAAAGTTTATTTTTGCATCCTTAACTGGGTAAGCTTTATCGCATTGGTGTATTTTCCATATGAATAAGGCAAAACAAGTTGTTGAAACTTGGGACAGACAATTTCATTGCTCTCCACGTGAGCAGAGGTTGGCCTTTCTATACCTTGCTAATGACATTTTGCAGAATAGCAGGCGTAAGGGTTCAGAATTTGTTGGTGAATTTTGGAAGGTTCTTCCTGATGCTCTTCGTGATGTGATTGAAAGCGGAGATGAGTTTGGAAGGAATGCTGCATTGCGTCTGGTATGGTCATGTTAACTTTCATATAGGTCTTGTCTTCTTCTCTCAATTGAAATCATTTTGAAGGGTTGAATGTGTCTCACAGCCTCCCTTCATAAGCTCAAGTGACAGAAATATCATGCTGAACTTTCTTATTAAATGGAGGACCAGGAGGGGTTGCAGTTAGGTCTTAGGAATGTGATATGGTAATCTGGGCAGCAAGCTAATTTGATGATGCTAAGTTGATAGTGATAACTCGATGATATTATGCTTCTGTTGCCAGTTTTATATCATGTGGATCCTCACATGACTTGTTCTTCTGATAAATTTGTCTATAACTAGACATAGGGTTAAGTTTTAAACGTTGCCTGTGATCCTGTTCATGGGGTTTGGATTGGTTTAAATTACTTGCTCTTTTTGTAATGTTTGTAGTTAAATTATCAAGGACCAGCAGCTGAACTGTTGTTTTAGTGCATTTATTTTTCTAGGTCTAGTTCACTGTCTTGACGCTTATTTTGGTGTTCACCATTTCCAATTTTTGACAATTGAAATGCTGTTAATGGCACAGCCATTGGATGATGCATGGTGTTCTATTTTCAGTTTATTGTGACAGTTTGGTGGGTTGTTATATTATTTTCTTTCATTACATATGTTTGCTTTAAAATTTCTGTCATACTGTTTCAGTGTGGTCCTTTTCAAAATTGGCATGACATCTCTTTTCTTTTTACTGATTGAAATGCAGATCAGTATATGGGAAGAGAGAAAAGTATTTGGTTCTCGCGGACAAATTCTCAAGGAAGAAATTGTTGGCAGACAATCAGAAAATAATAATAGAAATGGTAGGCATATAGGCCTCAAGCTGGTAAGATGAAGTCCACACCAACTGCATTTTTCTTTTGTTCTGCAGCATTTACATGTTTTTGTCATGGACTAATGTCATTTCTCCTTTATATTTTGTCCTAGCAGAAGCAGCCTGTTGGAAATACGGTGGACAAAATAGTTTCAGGCTATCAAGCTGTTTACGGTAGTCAGGTGGATGAAGATATTATATTCAGCAAATGTAGAAATGCTATTAGTTGTATCCGGAAAGCGGATAAGGAAATTAGTACTGATGTCAACTCAGGTATAACCCGTGTTGCTCATCTTGTTAGCATATGGGAGTTGTACTTTTAGTTGCTTCATGAGAAGTTAGTACCTTCAGCAATTGCTAATAATCCTTGTTTCAACTTTTTCTTTCTTTAAGAGAAAAAAAAAATTGTTTGATCAACATTCTTAACATCCTGGATAGAATGTTTCTTGTTTGAACAATTGGTACTTACCATGGAGATGGAGACTTTGATCACATATTAAGACACTCTTTTTTCTAAGATGTCAAATTTCTTTGAAACAGGGAAGTTCCACGGATCTGCACTTGAGGAGCTGCAGGGTCAGCATGCTGTATTGAAAGACTGTATTGAGCAGCTAAAAGCTGTTGCATCATCAAGAGCTAGTCTAGTCTCAAGTTTGAGAGAGGCTCTTCAGGAGCAGGTTACTTAGACTAATCCTTTTACAAAAACATTGTTTGGGATAGTGTTAGATAATTCTGATTCACTTTTTTTGACAGGAACTCAAGCTGGAGCAAGTTTGTACCCAGCTTCAGGTTTGAAACCATATTTACCTCGCCTTTTGAGTATACTTGTTGACGTTATGAACTATTTGCTTCGCTATCTCAGCTTAAATACAGTTAACAAAATTGCAACTTCTTTACGTGCATGCATTCTGACCATTTTCATAATGTTTTACAGGCTGCACAGTCCCAATCAGAACAGGCTGGTAATATCTGCAGACAGTTATTAAATTGTGACAATCCCCAATTAGTAGCTGAGCAAAGTTCAAAGGAATCTCACACATCCATTGCGCCGCAAGGTTTTATTCCAGCAGCTACAGAGCAATCAGCCTCCGTGATGTATGCCCGGCAAGTGTCTTTTCCTGGTAATTCTGCCCACAGAGAGGAAGATCCTCATAAATCTGCAGCTGCTGCGGTGGCAGCAAAACTAACTGCATCAACATCCTCTGCCAAGATGCTTTCGTATGTCCTGTCTTCCCTTGCTTCTGAGGGTGTAATTGGCAATCGTATTAAAGAATCTTCTGGTGATTACCCTTCTGAGAAGAGGCCTAAGCTTGAGAACGACCAGCCTTATATACCATCTCAGAATTCCCAAAGTGCTTCAGTTCCACCATTCACGCATCCCGAATCTCAGCAACACAGTGTAGTGGCCACCATCCAGCAATTAACTCCAAATGATGTGCCACCTCTTCCATCATCATCTTCTCCACTGTTGCCACCAGGGCTGCCAGTGCCACCATATTCTGTACCCCAGTACGTGCCAACTGCTGGATCAATAAATGTTGTGCCATTTAGCTACACCATGAACCCATCACCTCAGCCTTTGCCTGGTTATTCAGTGGTTGGGACTGCAATGACCGGCATCTCCACGTTTGCCACACTGTCAACTAATTCTTATCAGAGTTTCCAAGGTTCAGAAGGTTTTTATAATCAGCCCTCATCTGTTCCGACAGCACCAATTTCTCGTGAATAGAACCTTTAGCATGATTTTAAACTGAAGTATTTTTGTCCGATATGGGATGTTTTTGGTTCACGAAGTAATCCTGTCAGCACCAGATTTATCTTTGTTTGGGTGCCACGTGGTACACATTATGTGCTCCTTGTAAATTGTGTTGTTAACTTGTATATTTGTCCGCTGGTGTTTGAATCTTTGGTATTTAAAACTATATTATCGCATTATTTAATTGGATGAGTTACATGATTCAGCATTTATATATATGTGGTCGCTTGAAAACTGTTTCTTTGCCAAGACGTGGTCAGGTGATATGGAGCAGTTAATTAGATGTGGCAAATGCCAAGTGACAATGCAGGCAATCACCAGTTGATGGAGATTCTCCTGTAAAAACAATTGATAACTTGTTGTTGAAGAACAATTATTAGTAGTAAAGTTGGATAATTATCTAATTTAGTTGTAAAGGAATAGGATAAGCCGAAATAGCAGCAGTGCAGAGCTAGATTTGATTGGATTGGAGCGGATAGACAGATAGAACATCATAAGCACTTACTAAAGATGGGATTAGGAGGCATTGGTAGTTAAAAAGTAATCGGCCAATATAATGTATTTGGTTTGCAAAGACGAAATCAATATCTATGCATTTAGTGATGAAATAATTAGAGAGCTAATCAGCAACATAATATAATATGATATGATATATAGAACATTTTACCCATTATAACATTCTTAATTATTAGCAAGCAGTTGCAGTTACAGCTTCGTCACCTAAAATGTTAAAAATAATGGGATTGATCTTAGCATCTCATTATTATTTTCTTACTACTACTGAACTATTAATTACTTGCCCTGTAGTATATTTGTATCACTCGATTGGTTACATCACACACCAAGCCAAAAGATGCTTACTTCTTTATTGTACAATTCAACTTGCAAGGTATTATCTGTTTTAGCCCATTGAACTTTACAGTTTTATCCTCAAAAGACGTCTTACAGGTATAAGCTTAAGTCTCAACATATATATCATAGCAGATACTCAGAGATTCCTGATATAAGACTGGGGTGTTACAAACTCTTCCCGTTTTAAGGCTTAACGTCCTCGTCAAGCTCAATACAGAATAGACAGAACCAGGATCACACTAGGTGTTGGGATTCTGGAGATGGCTCCTATTGTATAGCACTTAGCTCTAGCAAGATTCTAGAGGTGGCTCCTACAGTGTAGTACTTAGCTCCTGCCAACAGGTGATTGCACTCTGATATTATTTGTAGAGACCCACAGTCAACCTGCGAGGTATTGTTTGCTTTGGCCCATTGAATCTCACGATTTTATCCTCAAAAGATGCCTTACAAGTATATACTTAAGTCTCAACATATATATCATGACAGATTCTCAAAGATTCTTAATGTGAGATTGAGATGTTATACCAACAACTACCGTTACCCTTGTCATTACCATCAGCGCCATAAGGGTAAAAGGCAAAAAAAAACACATATATATGAAAGCGTAAGTAGTATGAAAATTTAAGGGAAGCTGCTAAAATTGAATCAATGAAAGCTCTCTACGAATACCATCTAATTTAATTGGTTAGCAATTTACTTAGCATTGCAATTACGCCTTCTTCCAAGGTTATTTTTGTTTAGTGCCGATCATTTTATTTCGCTTTTCATTTCTTTTTCTTGGCTTATTTGTGTGCCTAGTCAAACGACTTTAAATTTTAGTTAAACTGACTGCCTACGTACTATACAGCCATAGCATCAATTTCAATTCAGCTTTCTTCTTCACTTTCCTTTCCTAATAACCGAAAAAAATCTGCCACATAATAATTTCAATAATGGCTGGCTACGGTCAAAATTGCAGGTTTATTATTAGGAGATTGAACACCCAATATCATAGCTGCTTTTGCTGCTACTTTTTCTTTTTTTTCTTCTTCCAAATGCAAGTATGCAATGTCCTAAACTGAGATATCGACTCCAAGTCTTAACTTTTTTTTTCTTTTCTCCATTCGGCAAAAATACTTAAAAAAATAAATTTAACAAGAAAATTACTCTAAAAAAAAAAAACAAAGCCTGGAGATCAGGTATAATCTGGATTCTTTTCAACATTTAATCAAATCTTTCTCATATAAAACCCCTTGAGAAGAAAAAGGGCTCCTCGAAGGTATTCTGTTTTCTTATTTTTGTTGTAATTTTAATTTTCTTTTTGGATTATTTTCTTAATTCTAAATCTCTCTCTTTTTTTTTTCATAAAGATTTTTTTAAAAAAAAAATTTGAAGTTTTGGAGTGGAGTGCGTTGTTCTTTTAGAATCGGTTGCTTTTCTTTCGTATACCAAAGAGGCTATTCTGTTTATTACAATTTTCTTGCTTTTTCTGGGCAACTAGAACAAGGCTTTTCTTTAGTGGCAATTTTGGGAGTGATTTTTTCTTTTCTTTTTCCTTTTTTCTTTTTTTAAGGAACGGTTTTTATTTATTTGATTTTGGTGGAAAAGTTGGCAAATTAAATATTGGAGGAGGACCTGGTAGAACTTAAGTTCCGATTGTATGATGGATCGGATGTTGGTCCATTTCGATACTCAGCTGATTCAACCTTTGCTATGCTCAAGGAAAGAATTGTTGCTGAATCGCCTAAAGGTCAGTGCCTCTTCTTTTAACCCTTTTTTATTTTCATTTGAATTTGGTTTTTATTGCATTTTGCTTTGTAAATGTAGAATTAACTCTAATTATAATAAGTTTGTTCAAATCTCATTTTCTAATGACTTGAATTCTCAGTTTGTGGCTTACGTGCATAGTTCCTATGAATCAATGGTGTTTTGCTTTTGTGTTAGTCCTAGCTAGCTAGGCATGCATAAATTGGTTTCATTGTTCCATTGACGTTTTTCTTTTTTTTTTTATATTTAGGCATTCACCAAATAATGCTTAGTCTTTTGAGAAGTTTATATTTTATGCAATTGTTCATTTTCCTTGCGATAGAATTTTGTTTCATTCTCTTTCGAGGGTATTAGCATGAAAGTGCTACTTTCTCTACATGTCTTAAAGATAATGTGGTAGGGAAATTTTATGTTTAAAAGCTTTCAACATATGGCATTTAAGTTTGATTGTTTAAAGGTGCTCAAATGGCATTTATTAGCTAGTTTTATCACCTTAACAATGTGCACTTTTCGAAAAATTATAGGCTATCCTGTTTGTGTAACTTAATCCAATAGTCGTTTTCCTATCTGTAGCAAATACCGAGTTCTCTGTTATGGTTACCTGTTTAATCATAGTGATTAATGGCATTGCTGATCCCTGGCAAGCTTCAATTTTAATAATAATTGTTAAGTGGTTTGTAGAAATCGCCAAGTTTTCTAGTTGTGAAATAGACTGCAATGAATGAATATGGTGTTCTCATAGGAGACTCCTTAAGTTGTTTAATTCTCAGTAGCTCCACCATCTGTTTTCAGATCCTATAAGTGGATTCTTGCTCTTTAATGTGATTACTTTTATTTTTGGTTGAAGCTGATTTTGATCTCTAATGCATGATTGAAGATTTCTTATTCATGGGTTTCTCTACCATCTTATTTTTCCATGTTGGTTTAGGGTTCCTTGTTTTCGACTGCTATATCTCTTCATACTTTTATTGCATATTATACATGGATCGTAATGGTTGGACGTCTAATGTAAGTTCATATGCATTTTTGGATGACACTTCTTTGATATAAAACAAGTTATTTGATAAACTTATTTTTGCCCAGATTTTAATCTTGGAATTTTCTAGAGTTTTCTTTTTGGTGCCCTTACTACTTCAAGGTTGTTGACATCTATGTAAAGAATGGATTAAAGAGACTAAAAAGAATGGATTAGAGAGATTAGAATAGATTGGAGAGAATAGTGTTTCTTTTTTCTCATTTCATCTCTTCTAAAAACACTTATATATATACAGCCAAAATTAAGATTGTTCTAGGTAACTAGAGTAATTACAAATCAATTATATATAAAAAATAATTAAATCAGAATTTCTTCATAATCGTAATCCCATAATTTAAGGATATCTAGAAAATTAAGAAATTTGGAAATCGGTAATTCTGTAGATTGCAAAAATCTGAAAATCAGCAAAACTCTAGAAATCTGCACTCTCTTTCAAGCTAGAGAATGTATATCGATCATTCCTAGCTTGGACAGATGTTGTTCAAACTGAGCTCTTGGGTGAGCTTTAGTAAGGATATCAACCGTCTGCTGTTATGTAGGAGTATAGCAAACTTCTAGCACCTTTTGCTCAATTTTTTCTTTGATAAAGTGTCGATCAATCTCAACATGAATGGTTATGTCATGGTGTACTAGATTTTTAGCAATCCTAGTAGCTACCAAATTATCACACATCAACTTCATTGATGTTATGATTGGAACTTGAAGTTCCTCTAAGAGTTTTGTCTCGAAACTCAGCTTTAGCACTGCTTCATGCTACATCTGGTTGCTTCTTACTTCTCCAAGTAACTAGGTTGCCCCATACATAAGCACAATATCTCAAGGTTAATCTTCTATCTGTTAATGATCCTGCCCAGTCAGCATCCAAGAAAATTTCTATGTTTTGACTATTTCCTTCTTGAAAAATAATCCTTTCCCTAGATTCATTTTCAAGTAACGTAGTATTCTGTAGACTATTTCTTGATGTTCGTCTGTAGGATTATTCATAAACTGACTAACCACACTCATCGTAAAGCAAATATCTAGTCTCGTATGAGACAAGTATATTAACTTTCCAACCAGCTTTTAATACCTTCCTTTGTCAATGGCAGCCTGGTTCTCTTTTAAGCCAATTTTGTTGAATGAATCAATTGGAGTATCAAAAGGCTTACACCCAAGAAGACCAGTTTTCTTTAACAAATCAAGGGTATATTTCCGTTGTGAAATGAAAATACCTTTTCTTGACCTTGTTATCTCTATTCCGAGGAAATACTTTAGAGCTCCAAGATCTTTAATCTCAAATTCTTTACTCAAAATCTTTTTCAATCGAGATATCTCCTCTTCATGATTCCCTGTGATAATAATATCATCAATATAAATAATAAGGATTATGATTTTACCATCTTGATGTCTCTTCATGAATAGGGTATGTCATATTGCCTTTGTGAATACCCTTGTTTTTTAATAGCTTTGATGAACCTGTCAAACCATGCTTTCGGTGATTGCTTGAGTCCATAGAGAGATTTCCTACGTTTGCAATCCCGATTGTAACTGTTAAGATGTTTTAAGCTTGGAAGAATTTCCATTTAAACTTCCTCTTCAAGATCCTCATTTAAGAATGCATTTTTAACATCAAGTTGATGTAGGCTTCAGTGAAGATTAGTTGCCAAGGACAACAAAACCCGGATTGTATTTAACTTTGCAATAGGAGCAAATGTTTCCTGGTAATTTATCCCATAGGTTTGTGAGAAATCTTTTGCAACCAGTCTTACCTTATACCGATCCAAGGTGCCATCTGCCTTGTATTTGACATTGAAAACCCATTTGCATCCTATGGGTTACTTTCTTTGAGGTAGTTGAGCGAGTTCCCAAGTGCCATTTTTCTATAATGCTTGAAGTTCCTCATTCATTACCTCTCTTCACTTAGGGTGTTGTCAATCTTCCTGTATGTTATTAGGAATTTGAATATTATCTAAATTAGTAATGAATGCTTCCTAGCTCAGAGACAACTTCTTATAGAACATAAAATGTGAGATGGGATGTTGAGTACAAGACTTGACCCCTTTTCTTTGGGCGATAGGAATGTAGAGATCTTCAATTAAACTTAAAATATCTCAAGAGGAGTAAGAATCTATGTTACCTTAAACCACTTTTGTGGGAGTTTAACTCAAAAAATCTGATTGCCAAGTTATAGGAAGCAGCTTTTCTACTGGTTTAAGGTCTTTTGGATGTCTTGCATATACGTTAAGCTCCTTGTTTCTTTCTCCTTGAGAGTTATGAGTAAGCATAGGAATCGACAGTTCAATCTATGACTGGAGCTGTGACTCAAGCTCCAGTAAAATCTATGACTCAAGCTCAGGTAGAATCTGTGATTGGGGCTGTGACTTAAGCTTGGGTAAACTCACAGGAATATCATCCCAAAACTGATATTCCTGGTTCATAGGCTTCTACCCTTAGATATGGGTTTTGTGATAGTAGGGTATATTTTCAAAGAAAGTCACATCCATAATATTGTAGGTTTTCTTAGTAGAAGGACAATAACATTTATAACCCTTTTGGTGAGAGGAATACCTTAGAAAGAGACTTGAGAGATTTTGGATCAAGCTTGCTTCTTTGATGGGAAGAAATATGAACATAGGTAGCACAGCAAAAGACTTTAAGAGGAATATTAGTAACAATTATAGTTTAAGAAAAAAAATTTAAAAAGAACCTGGCAAGGTGTGCTAAACTTTAGAGTTCTTGAAGGCATTCTATTTATTAGATAAGTTGCAGGTAGGACTGCTTCTCCCCAAAACTATTTTGGAACATTATTGGTGAACATAAGTGATCGGGCAACTTCAAGTAGGTGTTTATATTTTCTCTCGACTATCCCATTCTGTTGAGGGGTATCAACACAATAACTTTGGTGAATAATGCCTGTGTCAAGAAAATAATTCCCAAAAATAGAATTAAGGTATTCTTTAGCATTATCAGACCTAAGAACTTGGATTTTAGTTTGAAATTACATATGATCTCTAATCTTCCGACCGATAGCACACACACTACAAACAAAAATATAAAATTGCAATATCAAAATCACCACCACAATCCCAAATAAGAAACTTAAAGCACAAAGTAACACATAAAAATCACTAGAACCAAGTTGGCATTTTAGTTAGAATAACATCTTTAAGATTGTATTTAAAATTAAAAAAAATGATAAATTACTAAATTAATTCATAATGCAATAATAGAAGAAGAATAACAATAAATCAATAGAAAAGTTTCATTTTTTAAGAGTCAAGCAAAGAAATAAAAGGGTAAAGAGAAAAAAGTTGAAATTACCTAAGAAGCATGGAACTCACAAGTTCAAGAAATAAAAGATATCAAAATAACAAATCAAAACTATATATGAACATCAATTAATTGATAAGCAACATTATTAAAATCCATAAAATATAATCAATAATTCGAAATCCACGAAACTAAAGTCAAAATAGGATAATATCATGAAAGGTTCAACAAAAACTATTTAAATTAACTAAAAATAGAAGCCAAGAAGACAGGCTTATAAGCAAGCTCTCTAAAAAATTTAAACCTTGAACTCAAAAACCGAATAACATAACAAAGCCTCATAAAATGAATTAAAAATATAATCCATTACAAAAGCTAAAAAAGAGAAGAATCAATAAGAGAAGGAAAAAAAGTACATATTATGAATGCAAGTAAAGCAAACAAAAACAAAGTATACAAAAATTTGGTGACTATGTGAACAAAAACGAAAGATTGTTAAAGTCTAAATAATACTTAAACAATAAAAAAGTATATTTTATATAATATTTTAGAAATAAATAATTCACTAAATATAGACTACCATATCCAAGTAAATATAAATCTTAAGTCTTTTATGTTTGAATATAATATAAATACTTTTAGTTCATTTAACATCAATTTACTAAGGTTTTATATATGTAAAAAAAAGTTCAACTATTTCCTTAAATATAAGAAAAATATTCCACATATAAAAAAAAGCAAGATAATGTCAATAGTACTGTAACTTTTTATGGAGAATAAACTAAACTAACTTTGGAAGAAAGATTAAGAATGTCTAAGGCAAATTTGATCTTTGTTATCTATGTTTTGGTTGATAAATAGACGTGCCAAATGTGATAATTTATGGTCAATATGTTTCTACTTCAACAATTTATTGCTCAATTATAAAATTTTAAACACCAATTAAACATATTTTAGTAAGAAATACAGTAAAAATTATAATATAAACCTAAATTAGTCACAATTAAGCCTAAATTTTCATCGAAGGAGAAATGTATGAAAAAAAAAACTAAACAATAGAATTTTGGATGTGTTATAAAGAAATGAAAGGAAAAGAGAAGAGAAATGGACCCATTAAGGCTTCGGATCCAAGTTCAACATTAGATCAAATTTTCTGGAGAAGATTTTGGACCCAAAATCATTGTCGAAACTGAAACTTCTTTTTTAACTGTGTCCCCATCTCTTTCACCTTCGTTCTAACAATGGGCTCACAGTCGTTCTGTACCTGCAGTCACATCAAACCTTCCGATGGTCATGTTGTAATGCAAAGGTATCTTAGAGGATTTCTAATTTAAAATCGTAATCAGAAGATGAAAATAGGGAAAAAAATCTAAGTTGAGAAATTACTTAAAATTAACTAAAAACAGAGAAGAATCAATATGAGGAACATAGCCCTTTCATCATCTATAATCGTCAACATAAGGAGCACAACAACTTCATCATCTATAATCATCTTTCTCCTAACCCTTCCCCTTTTCCTTGATTCATCAATCGATTTTTTTCCCAAAAAAAATGGTTTTGGTCTCTCTTTCTTTAATCTCTCCTACTTAAAAACTATGGCTTAAACAAAAATTAAATATGTGGTAGAAGAAATGATGAATGGGTGAGAGTGTTGATAAGAAGACAGAGCAACTAAGAGAAGCCAAGTGGGTGAGGAAGAAGAAAAGCAGAGTGCGCCTGTTCTTCTTTCTCTTGAGCTTCTTATTCTTCCAAATTTGCTTCAATCATGTTTTTAGGCAGAAGTCAAAATTTTTTTTTAGAAATTAATTGATCCATAAAAAAAATATTAGAGAAGATTTAGTGTGAGATTAAAAAAAGAAAAAAAAAATCAACTGAAGTAAAAGGGATGGGACAAAAGTAAGAGGAAAAGAATGGGAAAAAAAGATGTGATAGAAGCAAGCGAAGAAGAATGAGAAAAAAAAGAGAAAAAAAAAGATGAATTATCAAAATTACCCCAATCACATTTCAGAAAATCCTCTACAATCCTTTCAAGACTTAAAAATAATAATATGGTGGATAGTAGATGGTAGATATTAGATGTTAAATGTTCAATTACCTTGATATGAAAATGTTAAAGATATGATTTTGTAATACATGTAATGCTTTAAATACAGTAAGTATATTTTTTAATATTTTAATATTTTTAATGTTGTTCCAGTAATCATTATTCTTGGAGTTGTAGTTGATTTGAGAGTATTTATAAATTATGTTACAAAACAAAAGAATTTGTTTCAAACCCAAGATAATATTTATATTCATTTATATTTCAGTCAACACTTTTTTATTTATAATCAAATAAATATATTTAATGAAAAATATTTAATAAAATTAAAATTTTTACTTATGAATTGAATAAAAATTATCAATAATAAAAAATATTTACATTGGTAATTTAAAAATATATTAAATGATTATAATTATTTTTGTCATTTCACAATATTTTCTACATCGCACTTTCACATGTACTAATAATTTTTTATCACATATGTTATACATGAATTCTTATTGTTTTATTTATTTTAAAGATATATGTTATATATTTTATAAATAATTAAAGGTAGTAAACACATTAGCATATAAAGTTTATTCAAAGTTAAAAATTTATTATTTTCATTTTAATATAAAATTAAAATTTACCAAAAATAAAATATAAATATAAATTTTAACTTTTATTATCATCAAATAAATTCATTTATATTTTAAGGTTAATGAAAAATTAAAACTCATAAAACAAAGCAATTTAATGTATTTAACTTTTTTTTATTTATCATTAAATAAATATATTTAAGAAAAAACCTTTAATGAAATTAAAATTATTAATTATTACTTAGAAATTGAATAAATTTAAATAATAATAAAAAATC
>JAQSVH010228881.1:2966-13057 GCA_029448705.1 Adansonia digitata
AAAAAAAATTACAAAAACAAAAAACAAAAATCTGCGATTGTCAGTCTAGAAACCATAATAATAATAATAATAATAACAATAATAATAATAATAATAATAACAATAGTAATAGCATAGATGTTGAACGTATTACTGACTTTAAAACATTGCTTTGACTTCCCAAATTGATTTGTTCTTATGCTTGAGTCATCCTCCTTTCCCTCTGTATATCCTTTTAAATTAACCTCTTGCCTTAGTCAACTTAATCTCATTATTTACTTAAAAAATTTTGATTATGTGAATTTTTCATTTTGGGTATTATCTGTTATAACCCCAATATCAAATCATTTGGATATTTTAAAAAAATGATTGCCCATTTTTCTGAGATCGATTTCCATAAAACTAAACTTCAATTCTCAACGTTTAGAAATTTCCTTTTCGTAATTTCCCTAAATCTTGATTTTCTCTGTAAATAAATAAATATATACGTGGAGACATGTTGAACACAAGCTAAGTATGCAGCTAGTTTTATTAATTACACTATAAATTAAGTCTATAAGTTAATATAAGTGCATTGGTATATAACTAATTAATGGCGCTTAATTACTAAATGCTAATAAAGTTAATGTTTTCTTTTTCTCTTTTTTTTTTACATATAAAGAAATTTAAAATAGTGAAAATTTTGAACTTTAATTCTGTTAAAAATCATACCTACCATCAAATCAAACATGAATTATTTTATTTTAAAAATGATATTATATATAGCATGAAGAATGCAATTTTTTTCTTACATTTAACTCTAGTTATTTCGTATTCCTTTTATGAAGTTTTTAATAGAAAAAGGAAAACTTATATTGCCATGAAATATCACCAAAAGTCTATTAATTTGTCGACATGGTGACACTCATTAGGTTGAAACGCCTGGCAGTCCAAATTAATTTTTTGAAAATGAAATAGCAAATGTAAAATATTTCAAAGTAATAAATTAAAAGGTCTAATAAATGATGATAAATAAAGGCAAGGAAATTAAGGTCCACTACTCCACTTGTTCCTTACCAAAATGGCTTGTTAGACTCAAATTTTAGTTTGATTAGTTTTTTTTTGTTAGAAAATTTTCTATTAAAATGAATTAAGATTTATCTTAGTTTGTACGGTTATTCTTGAAGATAACAAAGTTTGGGATTCAAATTCTCGTATTTGCAATCAATTCTTTTATCTTCAAATTTTGATCTTTCTTATGCCAAAAGTTTCAACCAAAATACTTGAAAATTTTGCTTCCTAAATTTTATGTTTGCATCAATTTTTTTAATCAAATTTGAATTTAGGATTTAACAATTCACTCAATTCTTTTAAAAGATGAATTTTCGTAAAATTAGGGTTCAATGCCACTACAAGTTGGCAAATTGCAATTCTCCAATTGTCCTTTAAACCTTGACCTCTTTTTGTGCCCCCCCCCCTCCCCAAAAAAAAAAAGGTATTTTTTGAATCAAGTTCTCTCCTTCCTGCCTTGTCACTCACGGCAATTTGGTCTTAACGTGTGGAAAATTGTACAACATAAGTGAAGCTTTGTCAATTTATTTGTGACCAAAAAAAACAAAGAAAATAAAACTTGCAATTTTCCTCTTGCGTCCCACTCAAAAATTGTTGTTTGGACCGCAAATTAATGTTATAGTCTATTTTAATTGATTAGGGAGTTTCATAGAAGGAGAACTGAAAGAATTAGTTTGATTTAAGATCTAGACTATTAATGCCTTTTTTTGTTAGAACGATTAAATATAGAGAAATGTGATCAATGTCAAGTGACACTGACTGAGGTGATATTTAAAAAAATATAATTAATGAGTTGTTTTTCTTAAATTCAATGAAAGTATTAAATGTGAAAATAATTTCTTAAAATAATTACTAAATAATCCTTCATCGATGCATATAAATACTAATTAAACGATCCTTTAAAAATATTCTCAAATTTTATCTTAACTTTAATCCCCTTTTGAACAATCTAAGGGTTTTAAACACAATGTGAGAGTTAAAGTATATATAACCATTTTATACCATATTTTACATAAAATCTAAACAATATTTAATGATATATTGCTATTGAATTAGTTAATACTAAATGGATATATAACATTTTATTTTATTTTTTTGGTTGAAAATTATAGGTTTGTTATATTAATTAAGTTATAACAATTAGATATACAAAAATGAAAATTTTTGTTGAAAATTATATGGTTGTCATTAAAAAGGTGCTTTCATTAAGAATTATTTTAAATTTTACAATATTGAACTCTATGAATTTAATTTAATTAATTGAGGACAATAAAATGATCATTAAAGAAATAGGTGGGCAAATGGTCCAAAATTTCATGTTGAATTAGTGTGGGAAATGGTATCATGATTGAATATGGCTTTTATGGCTTATACAAGTTCTTGGAATCGAAGTTCAAAGATTAGGTAAAAATTTGGCATTATTAAATTATTAGCAACAAGTAGGAACAGAATCAATCAATATATATATATATATATATATAGATATAAGTTAATTCTTTCATATATAATCTATGCACTTAAAAATAGAATGTTTATATGAGTTACTGGCAATAACCATAAATAAAATTAGATATTAAATTATTATCAAGTACATTGACCGTTAAATAAAGAAAGTCGGCATAAAGAAAGCTAATCAATGTGAGAAAAATACATCCCCAAGATCGTACAAAAAGGATTAAGTCAAAACAAAAATCAGGATACCCTAATCAAGATTTTAATTTAAAATTAAGTTCTAAATTTGAACTTTAGGAGAGGTTATTTGATTTATATAAATATAAATTGAATTAAAATTGTACACTAATTAAACCCACAAGCCATCTTTCCAAATCTCACTTAATTAAAAATTTGTGACTAAGATCACATACATGGAATGTGAAGTAGTTGTTGATTTTAATTTTTATAATAAAAACAGTTGATTAATTAAGTTTATTAAAGTCCCCAAGAAAAGTCAATAATTAATTCTTTACTCGTTTTAAGTTATCTTATGAGCAAACGAAAGCTTAGAACAAATTAAATTGTGCCACCCTTACTAATTTTATATTGCCTGCCAAGAAAAGCATTTTTCTATTTCTTTAAATAAAAAAATGGAAATTATTTAATTGTTAAATTAATAATATGTATGTCCGTACATATAAATAACATTAATATTGCAATTTGATTTTTTTTTTAATTGTGCACGTTGTATATATTCGTTTCTCAAGAACTATTCATATCATCTACAACAATAATTGTTTTTAATTAGTATATTAAAATTTAATGTGACTAATTCATGAATTATATCATCGTGTAAGCATATCAAATAATGCAAATATATGCAAGAGGCATGTCCATTATTTTTTTTATTATTTTATTCTTTATTCAAAAAAGAGAAAATTCAAATTCTACTCTAAGGATCATGAATCAATCACTAAATCAAATGCTACGGTTTTTTTTATATATTTTTTATAATTTACTTTCAAAATATCATCCATAAACATGTTTAAACTCGAATTACCCACTTTGCCCAATTCAGGATAGGATTTTCTAATTCAAGTCAGTTCAATATGTTTGATATTAAATTAATATTTTTATTTAAATTTAATTATAAAAATATATAAAAATAATTTTTAATATTTTTATATTATAAAATGGGTTTTTCAAGTTCAATAAGCGGAACCAAACCTTGGACAAAAAGAAAAAAAAATATTTTTTGCTCTCTAAATTTGACCAACATAACTCATGGACAACTATCATCACCCCAAGAAAATACCTGGTTGGTTTCTTATCATACTATTCTAATATGCCAAAAGGTTAATTAAGGTCTATACTTAATGAGTTACAAAGAAAGTACAACTATTTTTTTTTTGGTATTTCTTTTTCCAAGAAATTTAACAAGCATAGGCATTGGATTAAAAAATAATTTATATATATATATATATATAAAACAGTTCCCATTGTTACTTTTCCTCATCCCTCTTAACTGTTTTCTATTAATTTATTTTACTTTTTTTTTTTTTTTGCTTGAAACAAGGAAAATTTTGCAATTGTTTTAGCAGTTCAATTTGAAGACGTAAACAAAGACTTGGAAGTTAGAGCAAAAACCCTTAGATAAAATTGAAAGATTAGTTAAACTGTACGGCACTGGAATTTGGAAATTAAATCTCTCAATTTTCTTCTAGAATTTAGACTTTGAAGGTGAAATTAGAATAGAATTTTCAATATATCTTTTTTGTTATGGTAACAAGTTAACAATTTGGGTTCTTCGAGAATCAAGAATTATGATATATTAGGATAAATATAGATATCTATATAGATATAAATAAAAATTATCATATACAGAAAAGTTGGTCCAAAAAAATTGAACATCAAAATTCATCAAAGGTCAAACAAATTAAATAGTTGCACACCTTGAAATTGTTGGAGTTTGGTAATCTCCAATGGCTCCTATGTGGCATGTGCATGCATGTCTAGCAATTTAGCAAAAGTATAAAAAAAAAATTACCTTATAATACAAAAGTTTAAAAGTATTCATCAATTTTGCAATCTTTTGGAATTTATTTGATAATTTCATGTTTACGGGTTTTTTCGTACCATAAAGTTAAAATTGGACAATTACTATAATAAATGTGATCAATTTATTAAATAATTCCAAAAATAATCTCAATTCTTTTTTTTCCCTCCTCAAAAAGAATTTATTTTTAACTGATGCTACCTAATATGAAAATGGATTAATTTCACCTAATTTTCTAGAGAAAGCCCATTTTTTAATCTTCTTCTCTTTTTTTTAAAAAAAAATTATGAAATTTACTTTATAATTATATTTAATTACATGTCTAACTTGTTTTTGTGCAAAATTTGTTGTCTACTCTCCTTATTTTGTTAAAACCAGAGGAAAACACCTTGTCAAGTAAGAGAGTTTAGTCCATGGAAGTCATTATTAATTAACAAAAATCACTAATTAAACAAACTTAATTAAATAGAATAATAAATTTAGGGCTTTTAGGTTAAGACATCATCAGCTACAAAGTTGACCAGCCGCCACCTATTTGTTTTCTTTTTGTTCATATTTTGTTGAACCACCTCTCATTCTCCTTCTTTGTCATTTCTTTAATTTAAAATTCTTTCATACATAGTTCAATGAAAGCTTTTCCTTGGGAACAAACTTAGTTCAAAGTCATTGATTCCCACTAATTATTTATCAAACTAAGGGTTATATAAGATATAATTAGAGGTCAAGAATTTAAATTCTAGAAAACAATTAATCAAAAATAATTATTTATTGTTGCATAATTCAAATTTTAACAAATTTTGTCATATATAAATATATATATATGTATTTAAAACAACAGATAGAAGTGAAGTTCAAATGCACTTTTAAGTATGTAAAAGGAGTTAGTGAGTGTTATGGAAAAATTAAGCAAAACAAACAAAGAAGCACTTTTGTCAAAAGATGAAACTCTTAAGGATTTGGTCACTAAAAGGATTAGCCTTCGAGGTTTTTGACACGTAAGGAGCACTACTTTTAACCTCAAAAATAATTTGGGAATAGAGTAATAGCCACGAATTCAAGATGACGTCGTCGCTAATAGTAAAAGCAAAGATGTAGTGGATTGTTTGACACGACAATTTTAGGCTCAAATAGAAGATTCTTGTGAAATTGAATTAATTGGTATTTTTCCCCAATTTCGTCAGTGAAAGATCTAATAAGGGATGACGAAACAATAAGATGGACAAGTTGTATATTGCTTAGCATTTCGCAGAAAAGTGAGCCACTTTAACTAATTGGATAATATTCCAATTTACTTTTTATCCACGTTGACTATAGAAGTTAGTAGAAAATTATACGTAAATTCCAATAAGGAAAGTTATAAGGATTTGAGTCCCTTGAGCAGTTAATTTAATAATAAATGATTACATATTTTATTAAAATAACTTGATTTAAATCCTTTCCCTCTTTAATAAAAAAATTAAATTAGATTTTTTATATTTGAGGTTGCAAGATTTAATCCTTAATCATTGAAATTAAGAATTGAGTATTGTATAAACAAATTATGTGACTGTTAGTAAATTTAAATAATAATCTCATTTACAATAAAAAAGAGAATATTATCCAAAAATAATAATTTCAAAAGTAAAAATCTAAAACACCAATCGATATGTACAAGTGCACCATTAAGGTCATTTGAAGAAAGAATTAGTTATTAAATTAAATATGGATGCAACCTTAATCCTATTAAAAAAATTATGTATTTATAATAAAATATTAAAAATATTTTTTTCATAATTTATTTTTAAATTGGGCAATATTCAACTTATAAAAGACTTTTTAACAAATATGATAAGGTTGCAAATGCATTATCCCAAGAACTAAGCCAAGAAATACAATCTAATATATATATATATATATATAAGCGCGAAAACATAAGGAGGTTTTTCCATTTACGTAGTCACCAACCCTGTAACTCTATCCTTTACTTCCTTGGCTTACGTTCACATGAAAACGAAACTAGTGTAAGTAAAATCATTCTACCAACCACAATCTGCCACTTAACATTCAATAGATTATCAGTCCACGTGGAAATATACTATTGGGTATTATAAGTCACCGCCATTTTGCTGAGAAAGTTAGAATCTTCAAGACGATTGAAGATTCTAATTTTTAAGAAAGCCTTCTAACTCGCTATGTACCAAAAAGAAAGACTTCCAATTCGGTCCATCCATGAGGATTAGCTCAGCAACTCGGTCATGCTGACGTGAACCCGAGCCGAGATGATTTCACACTCAAAACCCCGCACAGGCCATACCATTATTTATTCTTAAAGTACCATTTACGATAATATATGTATTAATTTTTTTCATAATATATATTAATATAATTTTTAATATATTAATAATTTATTTTAAATAAATTTTTATATATTTATATATTTTTATTATATTATGTTAATTTTATATTTTATTTTATTTTAATTATTTTTATATTTTATTTATATCGTATCTAAAATTATTCGATTTACTTATCAAACACTTAAACGAAAGGTACAAACGTCATTCCAAAAAGGTCAACTTTAAAAGTCAAAACTTCCATCTCCCTCAAAACAACCTATAAATATAACCAAACCTCACGTTACCCTAAAGTCCCATTTTACTTCTTTTTCTTTGAAAACAAATCAAATAAATCCCAAACAACTTGCATTTTCACACCATACCTCCCCCCCCCCAAAAAAAAAAAAAAAGAAAGAAGAAAGAAAGAAAAGAAATTATGAAGCGAATTTTTTCGAGTGAAATTGAGAATAATTTAGCGTTGGCAAACTGTTTGATGCTCCTTTCGCAAGGAGGAAACAAGTATGAACATGCCATGAACAACAATAGTAATAGTAACCCTAGCCGGGTTTTCGAGTGCAAGACATGTAATCGGCAGTTTCCTTCATTCCAAGCCCTAGGAGGTCACCGAGCGAGCCATAAGAAGCCTAAGTTGACGGACGGAAATGGAGGGTCAACGACGGAGAACATCCAACAACAACAACCCTCGAAGCCTAAGACGCACGAGTGTTCAATCTGTGGGGTCGAGTTTGCGATCGGGCAAGCGTTGGGGGGACACATGAGGAGGCATAGGGCTGCTGGTTTGAATGAAAACCAGAATAATGGTCCTTTGAGGTTGGCGTCTCAAGAGCCATTGAAAACACCAATTGTGAAGAAATCTAACAGCAGAAGGATTTTGTGCTTGGATTTGAACTTGACTCCATTGGAGAATGATTTGAAATTGTTTAAGCATGGCAAGGCAACTCCTGCAATAGATTGCTTCTTCTAAATTCTTCCTTTTCATTCTAGCTACGTAATTTTGTTTCTTTTTTTTTTTTTTTTGGAATTTTCCAGAGAGGGGTTCCTGTAGATATTTGTTCATTAATTAATTTACAGATAGAGATATAATAAATACATGATATAATAAACATATATATCACTATATTTTATTTTCTTTTAAAATCAATATTTTTTTTCTGATTATAAATTTTTGGTGAATTTGCTACATCAACATGATGTAGGAATGGGCTGCTCTTCTTCACCCAGAAGATAAAAGGTTGTTGAGTTCTTCTCCTATTCCATAACTCATTCTCTGTTTAATATTTTATTTTATGGGTAAAATTAGGGTAAAAAAATGAGAAATTATTAAAAGTAAATTAATGATTTTTTTTAAAAGAAGTGTTTACATTTTCTATAATATTAAACTAGAGATGACTTGATCTAACTTTGCTTTTTTTTTCCCTTCTAATTAAAAGAAAATCTCACCACAGCTAGTATAGTTAAGCCTTTATGTTTGTTATAAATTAATATTAATTTAGCTATGTTTTCTCATAGCTTTCCATTTCCATTAAAAAAGACTCTTGATGTACACTTTTTTAATAGCCATAGTAATAATAATAATTAACAAACTAATTAATTTTTCTTCTCTAAAAAAAAAAGTTCTTTAAGTGGAATATTAATTCATAGTTCAGATTAATTTTTTTTAACTTTTAAGTGTAATGGGTACTTCTCAAATTAAATCATAAAAACTTCATAAATTTAATCAATATAAAGATTGGAAGTAGATGAGACTAATAAATTCTTTTACTCACAAATTAAGAGTAAAACTTAAGCAAATGTCTTTCTGTGGGTATTGGAGTTCATTTTTTATTTTTATTTTTTACTTTTGCCAACATATAAAAACTAGGGAATTTTTAGCCTATTAAAGTTAGGCAAACTATATTCAAAATTTTGGAAAAATTAACATAGGGTTCAAGAGAAATGAAGATCTAGAAGTACCATTCATTTTCCATCTATTTTTGCTTTAAAACCATGGATAGAACTATATATTGAAATTAAAAAATGTCATCCATGGAAATTGAATCACTCTCAATAATATACCATATTAGATACTAAATCAAAAACAACAAATAAATAAATGTAATGAAATTTAAGGAAACAAAATAACGTTAGACTTTGTAAACTAATGGAAATTTTCATCCATGTTGTTATTCCAACCCTTTTAAAGAAAAAAAATCTCCCATTTCTCTTCTTATTTAGCTCTTTTTCTTTTCCTATAAAACAAGTATATAGATATGTGTGAGTCTTTACTAATTTTTATTTCACACTTAAATTTATCCCAACTTTTAAATAACAAATGAAATACACCAACTAAATATTAGATCAAAGGGGATATATGTTGGACATATTTTTTAAAGTGGCGAGTTGAAGAGGACTTAGACATAATGTTTGGACCTATCCATGGTTCGAGCCTTGAACCTGGTTTTTACTAAATCAAGCTAACCGAGCTTGACCTAAATTACTATTTATTAATAAAAATATATTTTTATTTAAATTTAATTATAAAAATAATATTTTCATATTTTTAGATAATAAAAGGGGTTATTGAGCTAGCCCGGACTAGGCTTGGCCAAACCAACCTAACTTATAAATAAAGAAAGTAATGTCTTTCTCAAATAAATTTAAAGTTTGAAGGGTTAAAAGTCAATTAAAAACTAAAAATATAACAAATTAAATTCATATTCATTCTTTCAAATTATTTTTCCATAAAAATACAAGCATTCTAAAAATGGGCAATCCAAATTCATTGTTCTTTAATCAGCTTTCTTATTACAAATAAATTATGCTTTGATAATAGGATTCCAGTATACGAATATTATATACAACAAACAAGGTTTTGAGTTGGGCCCATACAATCAGCTCTAGATTTTCAGCCCTTTGGGCTTCCTGTTTTGGTGGAATCTGTTCTTTCATATTAAGCGTCTGTGTGTGTGCGTCTCTCTCTCTCTCTCTCTCTCTCTATATATATATATATATATATCATTGATAAAATAAGAATATATATTTTTCATGTTTATAAAAAATCAATTTTATTCTTGTAGATTGCAATTCTTTTCCTTTTAAAAGCAAAGAAAATTTGCTAAAGACATTCAGCTTGAAAAAAAAAAAAATACTGTTGATTAAAATCCCATTTATACTATAACCCTCCAAAATGACACCCCAAAGTTAGATTTTGCATATCTTAAATTCAAATATATAAATTTTATGGAATAAAAAAAAAA
>JAQSVH010228921.1:0-13052 GCA_029448705.1 Adansonia digitata
CATTTTCCTTAAAGATAAAGTTCATCCCATAAATGAGACCAACATGGATTCTCATGATAATATCCAATCCTTTATGTGATTGGGCTTTAAAAACACTTTATCTTCACTGGGATACATGATATTCATGTTTACCTTCTGCCAAAAAAGCTTTTCTTCCCATTATTTTCCTTAAAGTTAATGTTCGCCCTTCAAATGAGATGAACATAGATTCTCGTAACCATCTCCACTGTTGTCATGATTGGGCTACAAAAGCATGTTTTCTTCAGTGGGATACATAATATTTGATGTGCTAGTTCACCAAGAAAAGCTTTTCTTCCTACTATTTTCTTTAGAATTAAAGTTCATTCCACAAATAAGATAAACATGGATTCTCATGATAATCTCTATTTTTTTTGTGATTTTGCTTTAAAAACAAGTTCATATTGTTGGTATACAGGATATTCATGCTTTGGTTTTACAAGTAAAGCTTTTCTTCCTACCATTTTTCTTAAAGATAAAGTTTACCTTTCAAATAAAATGAACAACAATTCTCGTAACCACTCTATTTTTTTAATGCTTGGGCTATAAAAACATCTTCCCTTTATTGGGATACATGATATCAAAGTGTTGGATCCATAGGATAAAAGTCTTTCTCCCTACTATTTTCCTTAAAGTGAAAGTTTATTCCTACAATAATACAAACAAGGATTCTCGTAAGCATCTTTATTCTTTTTATGAGTGGGCTATAAAAAATGCTTGTCTCATTAGGATACATGATATTGATGCATTGGTTCCACCATAAAAGTACTTATTTCCACCATTTTCCTAGAATCAAAGTTCATCCCCCAAATAAAACTAACATGAATTCTCATAATAATCTCTATTCTTTTTGTGATTGGGCTTCAAAAACACGTTCTCCTCACTAGGATACACAAATTTATGCTTTGATTCCATAGGAAAAGCTTTTCTTACTATAATTTTCCATATAATCAAAGTTAACCCTCAAATGAAAAAACCTGAATTCTCATAATAATTTTAATTATTTTCATGATTGGTTTGCAAAATCTAATGAAGATAAACTTACACAAACACATATTTCCAACCATTCTTATAATCCTTTGCTAGGAATTAAAGTTCTAATGACTAGGGCAAAGACTAAATGCATGAAGTTAGCTCTACAAGGATTAATCATTAAAATGCAAGCAAAAGAGGTTGTTCAAGATGAATTAGATGCATTACTAAGATTGATCACTTTTCTACATTGTTTTGAGGCTAAAAAATGTTGAAGAATAAAGCTTCAAGCCCAGTATGTAGGTTCAAGTTAAATAAAGCATGCTTTATTTGTATTCATGGGCTTATAAAACAACTAGTTTAGGATTTTAAATTTTTTATTTTTAATTAAAATTTAACTTTTCAATTTTAAGTTGTTTAGATAATTCCTAATCAGATTTTGATAAGGAATAAACTTTATTCTTATTGATTACTATTAGGACTATGCTTAGGATTTTAAGTTGTTTAGATAATTTCTAATCAGATTATGATAAAGAATATACTTAATCCTTATTGATTGCTATTAAGATTATAATTAGTATTGTCCTTGTTTAGTTAGGGCTCTATAAATTTTAGGCCTACATAAGACTGTCTTATTCATGTAATTTGAAGGGCTTAGTAAATAAAGATCTTGAGAGTTTTTTTATTTTGTGAAAACTTTTTCTTTGTTCTTTAAACAAGAACTCAAATTGATCTTATCAAGGTAACTTATGGTGATCAAGATTCTTATAACTTTGATTTTAATCACTAGGTTTGATTAAGGTAAAGTTCTTTTTTCTTGATTTTTAAGATGACTTTAAGGGTCTAATTCCATCCAATCAGGTTTTCAACTATGTTTTCAGCTTGAGGTTTGCATTATTTGGTATCAGAGCTTTGGTTCTTGAAAGTTAGGTGTAATCTAACTTTAATCCCATAATTTCATTATTTTTATTGTATTTAGTGTTGTTCATCATTTATAGAAAAAATGTTCTAGTGTTCTAACTCTTTTCCTTGTTTAAAAGATTGTTATTATAGCTTTATATTCATATCTTATAAAGAACTCTTTATTCCTTCTTTGTTAATTTCTCTTTCTTTCATATTTCTTGCTAAATTCATTTCCTTCAATATTTCTTATTGATTTCACTTTTTGATCTTTCTTATTGATCTTATTAATCAAAGTTATAATAACTTTATTATCGCTTGCTCTTTTGGTAAGATCCTTGATAAAGTTCTTTTTAAAGGGTTTATAACGGGAAGTTGGGTGCTAAAAGGCAAGAGGTGTGAGAATATCAACAAGAAAAGCCAAAATTGAGTGAAACATGAGTGATTAAGCAACTAATCTCGAGTGTAAATAGGTCAAAGAGTGTGTTAGAAAAACCAATTTATTTTATTCCTAACAAAGTTTTAAAAGGTTTAAAACAAGAGTAGTTAATGAGATAATGTTGAAATCAATGTCAAATTATTTGTGAAAACTATCTAAGACCAATTCAAGCTTCTTAAGGTCAAATAATTTAGAGTCCCCATCCAATCTTAGATCCTCCAGAAGACACATGGTTAAGGAAGAGGAAGATAAGGATTTTTATTATGATGAGAATAGTTATAGGAAGGGTAAAAAAGCTATTTCAAAACAAGATAGTAATTTGTGTAGTATTAAGATGAAAATCCCTATCTTTTAAGGGAAAAATGACGTTGAATTGTACTTGAACTAGGAGATGGACATAAAGCATGTTTTTTATTATCATAATTACTTTGAAGAGAATAAGGTTAAATTAGCAGTAGTTGAGTTCATGGATTATGCTAGTATTTGGTGGGATCAATTTGTAATTAATAGGCATATAAATGGTGAGGACCTATTCAGTCATAGAAAAAAATAAAGGTAGTGATGTTAACTCCTAGCCATTACTCTAAGGACTTATATGGAAAATTGTAAGGATTGACTCAAGGATCTATGAATGTAGAGGATTACTATAAAGAGAAGGAGATAGCTATGATTAGGGCTAATATAGAGAAAGACCATTAGGCAACTATGGCTAGACTCATTAGTGGTTTGAATAAAAAGATAAATGATTTGATGGAATTGCATCGTTATGTGGAGATGGAGGAATTATTGTATAAAGTTATCAAAGTGGAAAGGTAATTAAAGTTTAAGGCCACTTCCAAATATGGTTCAGGTTCCAGCTCTTCATAAATATGGTTCAGGTTCCAGCTCTTCATGGAAGTCAAATTGAAAGAAAAATAAGGCCACGTCAAAACCTCAAGACAATGCAAAGGCAAAGGATTCAATTGTTGTTTCCAAAGGTAAAACCAAAACTAAATTATCTTCTAAATCACGTGATGTTAAGTGTTTTAGGTATCAATGATTTAGGCATATTACTTCACAATGTCCAAATAAAAGGACTATGATTGTTATGGATAATGGCGACATAAAGAACTTAAGTTCAAATGATGATGAAATACCACCATTAGAGGATTATAGTGATGTTGACATCAAAGAACCCATGCATAAAGATATGCTCATTACTAGGCATGCTCTTAACATACAGCCTAATGAAGATGGTGATGAGGTACAATATAAGCATATCTTTGATACTAGGTGCCATATGAAAAAGAAGTTATGTAGCATAATTATCGATAGTGGTAGTTACACTAATGTTGCTAATACTTTAATAGTTGAAAAGCTAAATCTACTTATATTAAAGCATCTAAAACTATATAAGCTGCAGTAGTTGAATGATTGTGTAGCAGTTAAAATGACAAAACAAGTGTCAATTGCATCCTTTATTAGCCATTACAAGGATAAGGTTCTTTGTGATGTGGCACCAATGCATGTGGGTCATCTACTCTTAAGGCATCCATGGTAATCGATAGGAAGGTTACTTATGATGGGTACAAGAGTAGATATAGTTTTGTAATGAATGACTACGTTATTATATTAACACCTCTCAAACCGTTGGAGGTATATAAAGACTAGATTAGGATAGCTAAAGAATGCAAGATGAAAAAAAAAAGAAAATAAGTGCAAAAGAAAAAAAGTGATATTTTGCAAAAGAAAAAAAATAGTAGTATGTAATGAGATGAAAAATTTAGAATGTGGAAAGCTAAATAGAGAGAAAAATAAGAAAGTTAGTGCTTTTGCTAAAAATGTGATATTAAGAGTATTATATTAGCAAGGCAACAACTACTTGTACTTTTGTACAAGAATTTTTATTTCTTAGCTAATGATCTTAGCCTTTTTTTGCCTAGTGTGGTTGTTTTTTGTTACAGGAATTTGTAGATTTATTTCCGAAGGAAATGCCCCACGGTCTACTTCCTTTGAGAGGTATTGAGCATTAAATAGACTTCATTCCTAATTCATTAGTCCCTAATAGACTAGCCTATAGAGCAAATCCTGAAGAGTCAAAAGAGATTCAAAGGTGAGTGGATGAATTAGTGCAAAAGGGATTGATAAGAAAGAGTCTTAACCCATGTTTAGTTCTCGAAATTTTTGGTGCCAAAGAAATATTGAACAAGGTACATGCATGTTGATTGCTAAGCCATGAATAAAATCACTATAAAGTATAAACACCTTATTCCTAGGTTAGATAATATGCTTGATGAATTGCATGGTACGTATGTGTTTTCTAAAATTGCTTTTAAGAAAAGAAATATGGTTTATATGAATGGTTAATTATGCTATTTGGTTTAACTAATGCACCTAGCATCTTTATGAGATTGATGAATCAAGTTTTGCACTCTTTCATTAGGAAATTTGTTGTGATTTACTTTAATGATATTTTAATGTACAGCAAAATTTTGAACAATCATGTTAAACATTTGCATGTTGTTTTTAGTACTTTAAGAAATCATAAATTGTATGCTATTCTTAAAAAATGTGTGTTTTGCAGGGAATCCATTATTTTTCTTGGTTTTGTTATGAGTTCGCATGGAATGAGTGTAGATGAAGAAAGGTTTAGGAATTAAGGATTGCCCAACACCTAGGAATGCAAATGAGGTAAAGAGTTTTCATAGTTTAGCAAGTTTAATAGAAGGCTTATGAAAGACATTAGTTTTATTGTAGCACTTTTAAATGAACTTGTTAAAAAGAATGTTGTGTTTTAAGTGGGATTATGTGCATAAGAAAGCTTTTAATGCTTTCAAAGATAAGTTAACTAATGCATATTTGCTATGTTTGCTTAATTTTGATAAAGTTTTTAAGGCTGAATGTGAAGCATCTAGAATTGTAATAAAAGCTGTTTTGAAGTAGCATTCTAAACTAATTATTTATTTTAGTGAAAAGCTTAGTGGGCAAGATTGAACTATCCTACTTATGATAAGAAGCTATATGCATTAGTGAGAACTCTGCAAACATGGCAACACTATTTATAGCCAAAGGAATCCATAATCCATTTTGATTATGAAAGCTTGAAGTATTTAAAATCCTAAGGTAAGCTTAATAAGAGGCATGCCAAATGGTTAGAGTTTATTGAGACATTTCCTTGTGTGATTAAGTACAAAAGTGGAAAGGAAAATGCTATAGCTGATGCATTATCTAGAAAGTATGCATTGTTTATTTTATTACTTACTTGATTTTAAGTTTATTAGAGATTTCTATATTAATGATGTTGATTTTAGCAAAGTATGGAATGCATGTTCTAAGTGTGAGTATAGTGAGTATTACAGGCATGATGGATTCTTTTTTAAGAAAGATAAATTGTGCGTGCCTGTGTCTTCTTTGTGTGAAATTCTAGTTAGAGAGACTCATGGAGGTGACTTGATGGGGCATTTTAGTATGCAAAAGACTTTAGATCTATTGCATGAATATTTTTATTGGCCTACCATGAAACATGATGTGTAATTTGTTTGTGATAAGTGTTCAACGTGTAAACAAGCAAAATCTAAAGTTATGCCACATGGTTTATATAGACATTTGCCTGTTCCTAATCAATCTTGGATGGATATATCTATGGATTTTGTATTAAGGTTACCTAGGTCTTAAAGTTGTAAGGATAGTATATTTGTTGTTGATAGGTTTAGTAAGATGGTACATTTTATCGTATGTTCTAAAACCAATGATGCAACACACATTGTTCATTATTCTTTAAAGAAATAATACATTTGCATGGATTGCCTAGAACAATAGTAAGTGATAGGGATGTTAAGTTCTTAAGTCATTTTTAGCATACTTTATTGAATAAGTTAGGAACTAAACTCTTGTTTTCTACTGTTACACCCTCAAATGGATGGACAAACTGAAGTAGTTAATAGAACAGTTACTACTTTGTTACGTGCTATCATTCAAAAGAACTTAAAATAATGGGAGATGTCTACCACATATTGAGTCTGCATACAATAGGACTATTCATTGTACAACTTCTTATTCTCCTTTTGAAGTTGTATATGACTTTAATCCTTTAACTCCTTTAGATATCTTACCTTCGCCTACTAATGAATGAGCTAATTTGGATGGTAAGAATAAGGTTAATGTTGTTAGGATTTGCATGCTAGGTTTTGAACAAACATAGACAAGTTGAATGAGCAATATGCAAGGCAAGCTAATAAAGGGCATACTAAGGTCATTTTCAAACCTAGAAATTAGGTTAAGGTTCATTTGCATAATGAGAGGTTTTTCGTTCAAAGGAAATCTAAGCTGTAGCCTAAAGGAGATGACCTTTTCAAGTGTTAGAAAAGATCAATGACAATGCTTATAAGCTAGATTTGCCAAATAGTTATGGTAATGATATATCTTTATCTGATATTGGTGATTCAAGGATTAATCCTTTTAAAGAGGGAGGGAATGATGGAGATCGGCTTGCACAAACACCTATTTCTAGCCATTCTTATGATCACTTGCAATGAATTAAAGGTCCAATGACTAAGGCAAAGAGTAAACACATGAAGCAAACTTTACAAGGATTAATCACGAAAATGCAAGTAAAGAGGCAATTCAAGATGTGTCAAATGCATTGCCAAGATTGATCAATTTTCTGCATTATGTTAAGCCTGAAAAAAGTTGAAGAATAAAGCTTAAAGCCTAATTCGCATGTTCAAGTTGAACAGAGTCTTCATGGGCCTATTGTTTAGGATTTCAAATTTTTTATTTTTCTACAATAAAAACTTGACTTTCCAATTTTCTTGAATAAAGAATTGACTTTATCCTAATTGATTGCTATTAAGACTATGCTTAGGGTTTTATGTTGTTTGTGTAATTAATAATCAGATTTTGATAAGGAATATTATTTTTCCTTATTTGAATGCTATTAGGATTGTGAGTAGGGTTGTCTTTGCTTACTTAAAACTCTACAGATTTTAGGCCTATGTAAGGTGGTCTCATTCATGTCATTTGAGGGGCTGAATAAAAGGTCTTGAGAGTCTCTTCACTTTGTGAGAACTTCTTCTTTGTTCTTTAAACGAGAACTTAAATTGATCTTACCAAGGTAACTTGTGGCGATCAAGATTCTTATAACTTTGGTTCTAATTAGTAGGTTTGATTGGGGTCAAGTTCTCTTAAAAATTATTACTTAATTTTTAAGAGGATCCTAAGGGTCTAATTCCATCCAATTAGGTTTTAAGTTATGTTTTCAGCCTATGGTTTGCTTTAAAAACACTTTCACAACATTAGAATACATGAGATTCATGCATTGATCTTGCAAGAAAAGCTTTTTCTCCCAGTATTTTCCTTAAAATCAATGTTCAACGCATAAATAAGACAAACATGGAATCTCCTTAGAATCAATGTTCGGCCCATAAATGAGACTAATGTGGATTCTCATGATAATCTCCATTCTCCTCATGGTTCAACTTAAAAAACACATTGACATCATTAGAACACATGATACTTATGCTTTGGTTTCATAAGAAAAGCTTTTCTTCCCACCATTGTCCATTAAGTCAAAGTTTAACCCTTAAATGAGACAAACATGGATTCTTGTAACCATCTGCATCCTTTTTATGGTTGGGCTACAAAGACACATCCTTCTTAGTGGGATATATGGTATTAATGCGTTAGTTTCACAAGAAAACCTTTCCTTCCCATAATTTTTCTTAGAATCAAAGTTTGTCCAATAAATAAGACTAACATGGATTCTCATAATAAGCTCCATTCTTTTCATGATTGGGCTTCAAAAGCATGTTCTCTTCACTATGATACATGATATTCATGCTTTGGTTCTACAAGAAAGGTTTTTCTTTCAATCATTTCCCATAGAATCAAAGCTCGTCCTTCAAATGAGATGAATATGGGTTCTTTCAATTATTTCTATTCTTTTAATGGTTGTGCTATAGAAACACATTAACATCATTGGGATACACGATATCAATGCATTAGTTTCACAAGAAACCCTTGTTTTCCAAGCATTTTCCTTAGAGTCAATGTTTGCCCCACAAATGAGATGAACATAGATTCTTGTCATAATCTCCATTCTTTTCATGATTCGCTTCAAAAACATGTTGACATAATTGGGATAAATGATAATTATGCTTTGGTTTTGCAAGAAAAGCTTTTCGTCCTACCATTTTCCTTAAAGTCAAAATCTATCCCTCAAATAAGATAAACATGGATTGTCATGACCATTGCCATTCTTTTCATGATTGGGCTATGAAAACACATTATCCTTATTGAGATACAAGATATTGGTACTTTGGTTTTACAGGAAGAGCTTTTATTCATATCATTTTTTGTATAATCAAAGTTCATCCCATAAATAAGAACAACATGGAATCTTATAATAATCTCCATTCTTTTCACGATTTAGCTTCGAAAACACAATAACATAATTAGGATACATGACATTCATGCTTTGGTTTCATAAGAAAAGCTTTTCTTCCCATCATTCTTCTCAAAGTTAAAGTTCTTTCCTTAAATGAGATGAACATGGATTCTCGTAACCATCGCCATTATTTTCATGATTGGGCTAAAAACACACATTCTCCTCTTTAGGATCACAATATCGTTGCATTGATTTTGCAATAAAAGCTTTTTTTCCTACCCTTTTCCTTAGAATTAAAGTTCATCCCTAAATAAGAACAATGTGGGATCTCATACAAATCTCTATTCTTTCCATGATTAAGCTTCAAAAATATTTTCTCTTTATTTGGTTACACGATATTCATGCTTTGGATTCGCAAGAAATGCTTTTTTCCAACCATTTTCCATACAATTAAAGTTCATCCTTCAAATGAGATACACATGGATTGATGTAATAATTACCATTCTTTTCATAAAAACACATTGACGTTATTTAGATACATGATATTCATGCATTAGTTTTGCATGAAAAACTTTCTTCCTAGCATTTTCCTTAAAATCAAATTTTATCCCAAAAGTAAGATGCACTTAGATTCTCATAATAATCTCCATTTTTTTTGTGATTCGACTTTAAAAGCACATGCACATCATTGGGATACATGATATTCATGGCTTGGTTTTGAAAGAAAAGCTTTTCTTCCTGCTATTTTCCTTAAAGTTAAAGCTTCTCCCTTAGATAAGACAAACATGAACTCTTAAAGCCATCTTTATTCTTTTCATGATTAGGCTACAAAAACTCATCCTTGTCATTAAGATAGATGATATTAATGCATTGGTTTAGCAAGAAAAGCTTTTCTTTTGACCATTTTCCTTAGAATTGAAGTTCATCTCATAAATGACATAAGCATGGATTCTCATAATAATCTTCATTCTTTTCAAGATTGGGCTTAAAAAACACATTCACATCATGATATTCATGCCTTGGTTTTGTAAGAAAAGCTTTTCTTCCCACTACTTTCCATAAAGTCAAAATTTTTCCTTTAAATGAGGCAAACATTGATTCTCGTAACCATCTCCATTTTTTCTATGATTAGACCACAAAAGCATATCTTCTTCATTAAGATACATGATATTGAAGGTTGGTCTCACAACAAAGGTTTTCATTCCTACTTTTTTCTTAGAATTAAAGTTCATCTCACAAATAAAACCAACATGGCTTCTCGTAATAATCTTCATTTTTTTGTGATTAGGCTTCAAAAACACATTTGCCTTACTAGGATACATGACAATCATGCTTTGGTTCTAAATGAGCTTTTCTTAATTCCATTTTCCTTAAAGTCAAAGTTCATCCCTCGAATGAGACAAACATGGATTCTGATAACCATCTCTATTCATTTCATAATTAGGCTACAAAAACACATTCTCCTTATTGGTATACCCGATATTGACTGATGTGATCCAATCAATGCAAGACAGTGTAAATGATGTTCCAAAGGACTTCCAAGTAATTGATGGACCTCTTATACTAGCTCGGGCTAAACAACTTTAAAAAGCTATTCATACTAGAAGTTGAAAATAGATATGGCATGGATGTAGACTTCAAGGAGGAAGTAAGCTTTAATCAGCTAGCTTGGTTAAGTTGATTCAGACTTATGTGCAAGTTATTTATTGATTAGGCCAAATGCTGATATTTAGGCTTATTTTTTTGTTTATTTATGGGCCAAATGTTTTTAGTAAGTGGCACATGCTTGTCACATATTATTTTAATTATTTTAAGTGTCTATATCAAGAGTCCATGCATTGGAACACTTGTTACTAGGCTTTAGGCTTTATTTTGACATTTTAATTGGCCATCTAAAGGCCCATATGAGTTTCACTTGTTAGTATGTCTTAAGGTTTTGTCTTTTGGCTATAAATAGCCTCTTGCAATTGTAAGAGTCAATTTATTTTTTCTTTGGATGATTAATACAAGTTGTCTTTTTAGTAAGGCAAATTTCTTTGAGTTATTCCTTGGACTCCATTAGAACTTATCAAGCTTAGTTTAATCTTGTGGCATTTAAATTTTAATATTCTTGGTTTGCAATTGATACTAAAGTATTAGGTTAAGTTTTTAATTCCATTGGCATTCTTAGTTTGTGTTTTGTATTTAAATTGCCAGGTTAAGAATATATTATTTTGGGTTTTTAGTCTCCAAATTGTTATCCAGTGGTTTTAGAGCATCATTCTTATGGTTTTTGCATTATGGGGTTCTCGATCCTGAGGTATCGGTGCTTTGGCTCAAATCAAGTTAATCTATCTATTATTTCTTTTATTAAGTTGTTTTTGTCTTGATTAGCCTCTTAATTTATTAGTGATCATTAGTCTATCATTTCTAAAAAAAGAAATGAGAGAAGAAAAGAGAAGTTAAGAAAAAGGTGGCCAAAAAGAGGTTGGATGTACTAGCAAAAAGGCAATTTGTGTTCTAAAATTTTGGAGAATTTAATCTAATTTTACTCCCTTATGCCAAATTCTTTTCTTTCCTTTTCTGATATCTTGGTAGTCTCATTTTCTTTTTTTTTCCAATCAATTCTCTAATTTTGTTTCCTTTGTTATGTTTTTTATAATTTCCTTTTTCTCTTAAATTAATTGATATTTTAGATTGACCAAATTCTTTACTTTTTTTTCTAATATCTTGGTAGTTCTTTTTTTACATTTTTTCCAATCAAATTTTCTTTTCAATCAATTAATTGATTGATTGATATTTTCCCTAATTTTAGTGATTGCTAATTCTAGTGATTACACTTTCAGTCATTCCTACGCATAATTCCCATAATTTACACACCATTCATTGTTTTGTTCCACTTTTTATTTTTTTTCCATTGGGTTTTTAGCTCATATGTATAAATTAAATTAGCCATATCTTTTGCTATTTACTTTAATTTTGCTAATCAATTTCTTGTTCTCACGTGTCTTTCATCCTTTGTTAGCCTTTCTTTATTTCCATTTAGTTTATATGCAAATTTAAGAGTTATCATTAGTTTGAATTGCTTCAAATTGAATTTAACTTTTTGATTGCTTTATTGTGAGTCTATTTAAAGAACTAAAAAAAAATTATAAAGTGGTAAAATACATAAGTGAGTAAAATCATTAAATTAAGCCAAATTAAGTGAAAACACGAGTGTAAGACATAAATTAAAGATAAACATGTGAGGGTCTGATTCTTGTGAGGTCCTAAACAATTTCTATTACTGCAAGTATGAATTTGGCAGGAAAAGGCATGGAAGCTTCCACACAGAATGGTAGTAGTAATAAAAAGCAAGAAACATAGCCAAAGCTTACTTTTGCTCTTTGGGACATGCAACACTAGTTTGAAAGTATACAACTTGTCTTTGAGAATCTTTGAGATAGAATGGACAAACAAGAAGTTGCAATTACGGGGATTAGAAGAGAGCAACTAAATGAAATGAGAAGGAAAGAACAAATAGACAAAAAGTTACAATTGCTGGGATAAGAAGAGAGCAACCAAATGAAAATAGAAGGAACAAACCAAATATCCAACCTTCATAAGAAAATGAGCTAGTGGATGAAGAGGAGGATGAAAGTGAGGTAGAGTACATGAAAACTCCGATCATGAATCCTTGAAACACTTAAAGGGTCAAGGCAAACTGAATTGCTGTTATAGACACATTATTTTGTCTAGGCTAATTTTTAGCAATCTAGAGCATGAACGTGAGAGGGAGCGATGATCGCCGAGCGACAAGGATGTGGCATCAAATGACATAGTTCAAGGTGTCCAAGGACAAAAAATATGAGAAAATTCATAAATTTACTTGAATGTATCGATATATGGTTCTCGTGTATCGATACAATGCTTTTACGATCCAAAAATTTGAAATGTCCCCATTTGCATTGATACAACATGTAGATGTATAGATACATGAGCCTTTGTATCGATGCAAGACCTCATGTATCGATACTAGGCCATGCTAAGACCAAAACATGCATTCTGTAAAGAAATGTATCGATACATATCAACATGTATTGATACAGTGGTCCAAAGTATCGATATAATGGTTCATAGTATCGATATCGATACTATCAAGGTTTTTGGACCAAGTGTATCGATACATGCAATCCATTTTCATGGTTCGAGCATTTTTGACTCATCCACCATTGATCCAAAACTCGATTTTAACTCATTTCATTGCATCAAGAAAGATCAAAACCTATATTAAATTATGAATTTGGACTTTTGAATTAATCAGAACATTTTTTTTAAAGTCTAAATTGGATCAACAAGAGTCAATATCACATGAACACCTTACTCCCTAGTTTGTTGGCC
>JAQSVH010228984.1:1862-13044 GCA_029448705.1 Adansonia digitata
TATTTTATAATATTTTAATTTTTTAACGATAAAATAAGTTGATTAGTTAAAGCTGATCCTAAATAAAGAATTTAAAAAATTTTAAACTACACCTAATCTAATCTATAAACACTATTCGGTTAAACCTATGGTTTATAATTGCTTCAAATCTGTTATCCATGAAGTGCAACCCCACTAACGTGGACCATTTAAGCTTAATTTATTGCTTTTGCTTAAAGTAAATGGAAAATCAAATCTGTCTCTGTTATTGGTTTTTGTTAATTAATCTCAGAAACTACGATCCATTGTACAGTTTGGAATTACATTCATGTTTGTTTCAATTAAATTGAATCCAACCTGATTATGATTTAGACCCCCCAAAATCCCATCATAAATAATGTTCTTGGCTGAACCAAGTCGATTTATCAACTTCTATCAATTTGATTCCCAAGCCAATAATTTATTCATTTCATTTGACCTAATAATTACAGTATTTACAATTTAATCCAATTTCTAGGTCCACCAAATCCACCAATTAGATCCACCAGATCCACGACGCAATCCAAGCAAGCCCGATGACCCAATATGGAGGACACGTGAGTGCCCTTAGCACTTCGAAGGTCACGTCGCTTTGCATCACAAGAGCTACGTACGACTTTGACAACTATGGCCAGGCCTTTCATGTCGATGACCATCAAGCCCCTATCATGGAACAATATGTAACGCCTCTCAGGTCGCCCAAACGAGTACAAATAGGTTCTACTGAAGGTATATGTGTCTGACCAACACCACGCTGTCTCCAACCATTCAGCGTCCCTTCTCTCTATCCTTCTCTCCCTCTAAGTTACTGGAATAAGTGGAATGCACTTTTTAAACTCCAATGCCTTCTAAAATTTTTCCTTCTATGTAAGACCTAAGAACACCGAGACCTTTACCTCGTCATTGAAAGATATCAACATTTTGAATGGGTTGAAAAGCTTACAAGAGACTCGTTCAAAGATAAGAATGTTTATCCGATTCGATGAATCATACTCGGATAAAATTTAAAATATTATATCTTAAATTTAAATGATTCGATATTAATTATTAAAAAATTAAAATATATGTAAATATTTTAATATATTTAAAACTAACTACTGAATTGGAAAGGAGGATTTGACCATATGGGCTCAAAAAACGTTAAATCAAAATAAAAAACATTGCTTGCTGTATTTAGCTGGATGGCAACCAAATTTGTCAAGGATTAGTCATGGCATTAAAGTATCAATTAATCATTAAGCAACTTGCTTGATCACATTACACAATTTCTAAAGTTCGTTGGTTCCATACTTTATAGCTAGATGGCATCTAACAAATTGATTGTTAATTATGGTGTTATGTCCTTTAATCTTTCATTAACATTTTTAAGCTATGATTTTATTTATTTTTTTTTTGTAATTAACTTCAAGTGATTTGAAGTTCACATGAGAATATCATGCATGTCCCAATACTTTCATAGTCCACTCGTAGATTGTTGCCCCCCCCCCCAACTAAATCATTCGAAACCTCTATCTAAATTTGTGGTATAGGACATATGAATTACTTTTTTATAATAAAATTAGAGAAATTTACATATAAATTTTCTTTTGCATTTAATTTTATTCTCGAACGATTTTTGCAATTTACTCTTTTACGTAAGTGATAAATTTAAAATTTTATTCTCGAAATATTTTCTACAAAAAATCAAATCATGATCGGTGAACAAATGAAACTTTGATCTTCGCTAACTAGACTAACTCTTAAAAGTATGGAATATGTAAATGATTAGGATTAAACAATTACTTACACATTCGAATGCGTGGACAATGTATGCGAATCATGTGACCAGGGAGTGAAAATAAAAAATCGGAGTGATAGCTAAGACACATTTACGCCTACAAAAGGGAATCAAAGTTCGGATTCATATAAGCTTCGAAAGCAAAGAGGAAGGGTATAGTCGAGTTGGGTGGAGAGCGGTTTTGATTAAAACTATGCGGAGCCCACGAGTTACAAATTCCGTGCCGAGTCCTTTGTCTCTTGAAATCCTCGGAGCTGACGTGTCGTTATGAAAAAAAATAAAAAAAGCTGCGCTTCAGTTCTGGGTCTGGAATTTAAATGTGGGTCCCACCCTAGACCGTTTAGCCAATGGGAAGAGGAAACGTGGATGATTCTGGCTCGATGCAGGGCTGGCCCCTTGTCTTTACACATGATACTTGAGAGTTCAAAGAAAAAAAGTACTTTTTTGGGTACTTTTTCGTTTTGGGACAGGCTGACCTACTCTCTCAAGGACACTAGGCCACACCTTCTTAACCTTCTTTTTTTTATTGCGTGGGAACGCCACCCTCATTTGTACGAAAATGCAAACTAGTCCTACTGCAATAGTTAGGGTGAGGTGAGGAGATATAGATATAATATTAAAAGAATATTTTAATTTTTGTATTTTAAAATTATAATAAATAATAAAAATAATTGATAATATTAAAAAATTATTAAAATTTTTTTAAATGTTAATAAAATCTTGACGTATCGTATATAAAAATAAATTGGTGCTGCAAGTAGACCTTGAATTATTTTTTATAAAATTTAAAATTTTACATCGAATAATATATAAATATTTTATTAATATTTAAATAATTTTTTAATATTATTAATTACTTTTTTTTGCTATAAATTTTTAAATTATAAAGATTAAAATAATAACTTTAATAACATAATACTTAAAATATTTCTTTTATTGTAATACAAAACTATCAATAGATTTTTACTTATATCATATAAAGGATTTACAACAGGCAACCTTTAATTTATTATCACTTTTCATTTTTTAAAAAAAATTATATTTAATCAATTATTTTAAAAAATATTGTAATAATTATTCTTTTTCTTTTTTGACCCACAGGCACATAAAAAATTATATTAATATGGTTTTTGAAAAAAATTATAGAAATAATGTATTGAATAATACAAAAAAATTAAAATGATAAATAAAAAAATTTTAATTAATATTTTTTTAATTTTACAAGAGATATTAACTAATGTCTAATGTCATTAATTAAGGTACTATGTATAAAAAAATGTAGTTAATATATTATTTTTCTTCTTAAATTCTGTAACGATGACGTATTAAAAGCAAAAAAAATTTTTGAAATAAAAAATAAAATTTTCTTAACAATGTTTATAGGCACTAATTAAACGAATCCATTCTATAAAATAAAACATTAAATATAAAAATGTTTTTTAAGCTAATAAATAAAAATCCTTAACAAATACGTAGAGGTAATAGTTAAATTAACCTGTTTTATAAAAGAATTTTGAGTACTCAATGCAAGATTTTGCTAATAGGATATTTTTAAAATTAGTTAATATATTTTTGTAGTAATAATATTTTATTAAATATAATAATAGATAATTTTATTCATCATTTTTAGTATATTAAATAAAAATATTATTATTTGGCAAAAAAATAAAAATATTCTTATACGTAATAATCTTAAAAAAAATCTTTAAAACACTAGTTAATAAAATCTTTACCGTAATACTCATATTAATAACGATGATTTATAAAGATTTTACGATTATTAGTACTATACTAGATAAGGAAAAAATGCATTTTTTTTCTTGAAATTTATTAATTTACTATAAGTTTGAGATTTAAATGATAAAATATGTTTAGCAATGGAATTTTCTTGGAATGTAAGTCAAAAAAAATTTCAACCAAATGGAGGTAATTAAATTAGAGTTAATTTTTAATACATTATTAATAAAATTAAAAAATTATTATATATTTTATTTTTTTAATATTTATATATAATAAAGGTATGCATTATTCTATTAAATTTATTTTTAAAATCGAAAAATATTTACTAATGATAGATAAAATAATTTTTTCTTAAAAATAATGCTTGAAGAAAAAGTCAATAATCTTAAAGTATGCCATGTAAGGGGATATGTAGATGAATCTGAATTTGGGAATAAAATAATAATAATTATAATAAAATAGCAGATGAGGAAAAAAAAAATCATTCAAGCACGTGTTGAAATTGTACGTCGTGGATGCAACTTTTAGTTGTTGCTTTCAGATCATATATACATATAGACAAGCATACATATCAACCCGATATAGCATGGGAAATGAATCATTCAACAATTTCTTTGACTTTTGTTTTATATAAATATATATTTTTGCTAAATAATTTAATAGGCTCATAAAGTAGTTCTTACTAATCAAATACTAATATTTTGAAGAAAATTAAAATATAAATAAAAATGAAATACTTAAGAAGCAAACGTGGAAAATGAGGAAAACTATTTAAACTTATATCGAGAATTGAAAAAAAAAATAATCAATAAAATTGCTTGAATAATAAATAAAATAAATTTGCAATTTTTTTAGACATATAAGAAATATCTTTCTAATCATTTTTAACTTTTGAAATTAATATATAATTCTTGATTTTTCTTCTATATACACTCAATTATAAAAAAAAGGAAAAAAAATAGATTTTAGAGGCTTGGCAAATAGTATTAACAATAATTAATTTGGAATTAGCTACCATGATTGCACTTAGCTTGATCAATGATATAAAACATGGCTAGGGTTTGGAGACATGAGTAGCATAATCAACATAGATTATTGAATATTAAAATATTAAAATACTTTGAATTATTTCATATTTTTTAAATAAATTTTTTATATTTTTAATATTTGAATAAGTTTTTATCTTTCGATTCATAACCAAGTATGTCTTTATATCAAATAAAAATTTTATTTATATTAAAGCTTATATATATATGTATAAATTAAAGGTTATAAAGTAAAAAATTAAAAATCAAATATTTAGTTAAGTATAATAAAAATATATGAATTTATCTAAATATAATGATACAATTCAAGGGATTTTTGTTATTTATTCATTATTGATTAATTGCTAATTAAACAAATGAATATCCTCATGATTAGCCAATAATAAAATGAAGTATAATTAATGAGTAAAAAACACACATTTCTAGTAGATTGCTTGTTTGAACAAATTGGTTTTGACATAATTGGTTTTTTTTTTCTTTTTATTTTTTAATGGAAACTGAAGTGATGGTGGAGATTTGTTCAAATGTTAAAGAAAGAATGTTGAATAAGTTCTTAAATTAAAAAAAAAAAAGATTAGACAAGAATTAATATCCATAAGAATAAATGATTTTGAATTTGTGTATTCAAAATTGAAATTTTGAGCTGCCTAACTTGTAAAATGCATTGAGACAAAGCAAATAAGATATATATATATATATATATATTACAAATCTTAAGTTGAAATTTTAAATTTATTCGATATTATTTTTAAAGATAATTACATGAAATAAATAAAAAATTTAAAATAACTCGAATGAAATGGAGTTAATGAAGTAAAAACTTCAAAAAATATAGGATCAAATTGTCTTTAGATCTGTTCATAGGCTGAGCTTGGGCAATTCATCTGGCTTGTATCAAGCTAAATATATGTAAGCATTTTTCTAATTAGGGTGGCTTAGCCCAAACCGAATTATGATTTGAGTGATAAAAATTATTTTTATTTAAATTTAATTATAAATATTAATATAAAAATATTTTTTTAATATTATTTTGAACGGTCATACTAATTTTTGATCAACCGACTCAAACCTAAACTAATTTACGAGCCAAGCTACTTGCACTTCAAGTCTGACATGCTGAGGTTGGGCCTTGGATATACCTTTTGTTAATTCGGATTGACTCAACCTGAATTAATATTTAATAATTAAAAAATTATTTAAATTTAATTACAAAATATATAAATATTAATATAATAAATAATTTTTAAAATTTTTATTAATTATGAACCATAAATATAAATAATATAGATAGATCGGGTCGAAAATGAGATTGTACAAGGAACTTAATTTTTTTTTTTTCAAATCGTGGTTTGACTAAACTAATAAACATCTCTACTTAAACCTAAGCAAACGTTCGGATCACAACCCGACCCATAAAGAACTTTGATTGTACGTAAGAGGCTTGATTTAAACATGGTTATTCTTAAAAGCTTCCTAAAAGGGGATTGTGAAGCGAAATGTTTGGTGGAGGTTTTAGTAAGCTTCCTAAAATGATGCCAATTAGTATTTAAGGCTCTAAATAATATACCATAACTTGTTTAGATTTACAAGGTAATCTTTCATTACATAAATATATAGCTTTTCGTAATTAATTTTAAATTTTGAAATATTTAAAGAAAAGCCAAAGATATCAATCTACGCTTAACAAACAGTTTTAACACTACATTTTGGAAAGAGTACATTTAAAAGAAGTTTTATATTAAATGAAAACAATTTTACATGATCCCACCATCATCGTTAAATCTGTGTAAGGTAAATGTAAATCGACGGTCAGAATTCCATAATTAATTGAATCATTCGGTAAATATGGTAAGGTCAATTTATGGCTGAAAAAAAGGAGAGAAGTAAATAAAGAATAAATAAATAAATAGAGAATTACTATTACTACTTACCACTTTAAAAACACACAAACACACACGCAAAAACTGGCTGTAAATAAAAAAATATAATTTATAAATAAGCTTAATTGTCAAAACAATAAAAGAATAAATTTATAATTTACAAAATATATAAACATGAATGTGAATTATTTTTGAATTGCTGAGATATTTATTATTCATTGTATTTTAAAATTACAATTACAAATATTTATTCAATTTATAAGCAAAAGTTTTAATTTTACTATAATAATTTCATTTAAATGAACTTATACAATAACGAATAAAATATTCTAAATTTTACGTCGAATTATTTTATATCATAATTTTAAAAAGTAAATGAATTTATTTTTTAAATAAAAAATAATTAAAGTTTTACAATAAATATTTTATTTTATAATTTTAATCTTATATTAATATTAAAAATAATAAATTTTAGACAATAATTAAAGTCATACATGTAGAAAGAAAAATATAATTAATGTATCATTTTTTTAAAATATAATATAAGTAAGGTATTAAATGTTAAAAAAAATTTGAATAAAATTTTTTAATTGGTGCTTATATACATCGATTATACTGGCAATACTTGATACGACTGCACAAATCTAAACCGATAAAGTCAAAAAAATATAACACGAGATGAATAAATTATAAATATATTAAAATTGATGTAAATATAAAAAAGTTTAAACATAATTATACAAATATAATTGTGTTTAATCGTGTATATTTTATCGTGTTTAAAAAATTTTTAATCTAATAAAATATACAAATATAACATAAAAATTTAAATTGTCAGGTCTAATATGGATGACCATAAATTTTATATTAATTTGATTTGATATGATTTAAACATGTAATAAATTTTATATATTAATATCAATTTTGATTAATATATTTTGTTAATTTTATTTTTAATTAAAACGTGATATATATGTGAAAATAAATAATTGTAAAATAAAAAGGAAGGATGCTTTGACGTGAAACCTAAAGACAAATTCAGAATAGCGAGAAAAGGAGGTAAGCGGAAAATATAAAATAAAAAAAGAAAAAGAAAAGATTTTTGTTTTATTGGAGGGCTGAAACATCTTAAGCTCTGTTTTAGCCATCTAACATCATTGTCCCTTCGTACAGCTTTTTACTTGCAAAGACCTTTTATTTTTTCTTTTTCACAGTTTTCACTTTCAGTTTTCCAATTCTCTCTCACTTTCAATCTTTGTCCTTGTACTTTTTCTTTTTCGTTTTATAGGGTTTTGGGTATCTGGTTTTGTTTTGAAGTTTTAAAAACAGTGGTTAAACTGGAAAAAAGATTGGAACTTTGGCTTTGTAATCTCTGGTTTTGGTTTTTTTTTTTTTGCTCCGTTTTCACTCGTCTGGGTTGGTTTCAATTTTTTTGTTTTATCATTGACCATGGAGGAGAAAATGGGTGGTTCCAACGTTGAAGATGGCAGCAAGGACCGGTTTCCAGTTGGTATGCGTGTTTTAGCCGTTGACGATGACCCTATTTGCCTCAAAGTTTTGGAAAATCTGCTTCGTAAATGCCAGTATCAAGGTTAGTCATTCTTGTATCTTTTGAATTCTCGTGAAATTTTCTTGTTTTAACGAAAAGGCTTTGTTTTGAACTGGAATTTTAACAAGTTATCTCGATTCAGTCTATAAGTTGCCTGTTTAGTGTTATCTTGTTCTCAATGTTTAATTCAAAGTTTTGTTCATTTTCTCAAAACTTTAGATAAATTATCTTGATGTGTTTTCCCTTTGACTTAATAGTGTGATTGGTTAACGTTTTGACACTGTTCTATCATGAAAATCTGTTTGGGTTAATCTAGATCTTTGTAATTTGTAGGATGCAAGTTTTGACTCTTAACATTGTAAACCCTTGGGGTTGCTTTTTGACATTTAACTTATGATTATTTATTTTTCTGCAGTTACTACGACCAATCAGGCAATTACTGCCCTCAAAATGTTGAGAGAAAACAAGAACAGATATGACTTGGTCATTAGTGACGTTAATATGCCGGATATGGATGGCTTTAAGCTTCTTGAGCTTGTCGGGCTTGAAATGGACCTGCCTGTAATCAGTAAGCATTAACCAATTTTTTTTTCCAATTATTTGTGGAATGAATGAATTTTCTCATCTTCCTCTTTTTTTTTTTTTGCGTGTGTAAATTTGAGCAATACATTAGAATTGCTTCAGACTCATATAACATAACATCTTTCTCTCGATGAATTCCAGTGTTGTCAGCGCACAGTGATACCAAGCTTGTAATGAAGGGGATTACGCATGGTGCTTGTGACTACTTGCTGAAGCCTGTTCGTATTGAAGAGCTAAAAAACATTTGGCAACATGTGGTCAGAAGAAAGAAACCTGACTCTGAGGATCAAATTATGGCCCTAAATCAAGATAACGCTTGCAGAGGTACTGGAGAAGCTGGTCTAACGTCAACATGCAGTTCTGATCAAAAAGTTAATAAGAAGCGAAAGGATCAAAGTGAAGATGAGGAGGAAGAGGGTGAAGATAATGGACATGAGAATGAGGACCCCTCAAACCAGAAGAAGCCTCGAGTTGTTTGGTCTGTAGAGCTGCATAGAAAGTTTGTTGCGGCTGTCAACCAATTGGGTCTTGACAGTGAGTTTTCTGCTGTTGAGATTGGTGTCTTACATTCTGATACAGTGATTCCTCATGTCCAACCGCATTTCTGATTTTAGTTTTCCTTACTATTTATTCAAATGCAGAGGCTGTTCCAAAGAAAATTCTTGACCTTATGAATGTCGAAGGGATCACAAGGGAAAATGTAGCCAGCCATCTACAGGTGAACTCCTTTCCTTTGTGTTCATTACTTCTGCCTTATGATTTCCTATGTATTGCCCTTGCGACGATTATTAATTATTATTATGCATGTTAAAGCTTTAAGTAGACATCAGATCTAGTTGAGAGGTTGCGAACTCTGTAGAAAAATTGGATAGTCTGTTGAGAATAGCCAAATAAAATACTGCATTGAATCTGGCGAAAGCTTCATTTACTGTAGGCTTGTTATTGGCTTATTGCCGACTACTCCTTGTTAGAATCAGCTTGTAGGTTATGATGTTATTGCAACTCGAAATTCAAGCTGGTAAGAGCTACGTTGGGCTGTAAAACGAAGAAAATTGCAGATAGCCTTTTACGAAAATGTGCAGTAATTGAGTACTTGTTTCCGCCTTAAGCTTACTGTCTTATGCTGTCTTGCAGAAATATAGACTTTATCTGAAAAGACTCAGCAGTGTTACAATGCAGCAAGCAACCATGGTCGCTGCATTAGGCAGCAAAGATCCCTCTTACTTGCGTATGGGTTCACTGGATGGCTTTGGAGATTTTCGCACATTGAGTGGACCTGGAAGGCTCTCAAGTGCTTCTCTGTCATCGTATCAATCTGGTGGAATGTTTGGTAGACTGAACTCCTCAGCTGCTTTAAGCCTACGTGGGATTTCTTCTGGTGTAATTCAACGGGGACATTCTCAAACCTTGAACAATTCCATCAATAGTCTTGGAAAGATCCAGCCAGGTGTGTTACCTGATAACCAGAATCAAAGTGGAACTTTGTTTCAAGGGATCCCGACGTCAACAGAACTCAACCAACTGTCGCACAGCAAGACCACCATCCACTTTGGAGAATATAATCGTGTTAATGGTCCAAATGGTTTTGGTGTTGCCGCTAACTTCCCAGATGCCAGAGTGACGGTTGTTAGCTCAAGCAATTCTTTATCTACTGCCTCAGGCAGCCCTTTGTTGTTACAAGCAAGCACGCAGCAGACGAAACACAGTGGTGCATTTGGAAATCAACCATCTCTTTGTGCGATGAATCAGGAATCTTTTGACATGGGTGTTCATGGTTCTTCCGATTTTCTTGATCATGGTAGATGCAGTGAAAACTGGCAGGGTGCATTACAATTATCCAATTTCCCATCAAGTTCATTGCCGACAAGTGAAGCTTTCAGTCATGAGCAGTTGCCGACTAATAATTCGCAAGAAAGCATCTCTTGGATGAACTCTCACCTAAGTAACAACCCTATTTATCTTTCTTCTTCTGTGGCAAATTCAGCACGTTTCGAGGACTCTAAAGCAGGCATGCTGTGCCAAGTTGGTCTGAATGATGTCATTCAGAATATAGATTGCTCAGCAAAGCCACAGTGGGGAGACCGCAGACATGATTACACTGGAAATTTAAATAATTCATTCAGCAAGGTGGACTCCCTGGTTTCTGCAAGTGGGTCTATGATGGTCCAAAGCAATGCCGTCAGCAGTAAAACAATTGATGTTTCTTTGTTGAGCCAATTAAGTGGTGATGCTTCTTATACTGTTCAGCATCCTCAGGGTGAGAAATCGTTTTTCGACACAGAATTGAGGTCCAATGCGGACTTCCTCTTCGAGCAGACAAAGCCACAGAATGGTTTCAGTCAAAATAATTTCGAATCATTAGAGGATATAATGAGTTCCATGATCAAACTGGTATGACAAGAGAACTCCCTTTACCACTGTCAGCTACGTTTTCTGTGCTTTCTTTTTCTTGTTTGTGTTCTGTTTAATGTGGATGTTGAACGTGAAATTCTGTAAATCACAGTATTTACAATAGTTGGCGCATGTAGTTAGGCATAGTTTAGATGAAGATATAATGCGGATTTCCTCAAGTATTTATGCGTCTTCCCCA
>JAQSVH010229037.1:0-13040 GCA_029448705.1 Adansonia digitata
AAAGGAATGTATTTAAGCTTTGTGAGAATGAGACAATGCCAAAAACAGAGGTTAAGAACCAAAGCCCCATAGATATAAAGTATCATTGCTTAATTAGTCTAAAAAACAATGGATACGAACCAAAGCTAGATCTGGCCTAAATAATTATCTGCTTAAAATACGACCTAAATATGCGAAATAGTTGTGAATGCATATAAGGATTAAGCATTTTCGAAAAAACAGATTATAAAATTAGCTGGCAATAATCCTAACTACTATTAGTCACAATATCGAAATATGATAGAAGGAACATGTTTTGACTTTGTGGAAATGTTCTCCTCCTTCCACCATTTTATCTTTGAATGCCTTTGGCATCCTTTGACTATCAATTTCTGAAGCTTTCTGAGGAACCTCAATCCATGCGGAAGCATCTTCAGATCTCTTCATCCTACAATTCCAAATGGAATAGAGCAGGAGGGCTTCTTCATCCACCTTCCACTCTTCCAAATTGTAGACCCGATCAATTCTTAGGGAGTGAAGTTTAGAAAAACGTTGTGACGAGCAGAACATTTACTTCCAGTGAAAGCTTCTCTTGTTTTGGCATTGGATCTTCCTCAAGCTTGCATCTTTCCAAGTGTATGTAAGCAATATATGAAGAGAATTAATGGTACTCTGGTAACTTTATTATCTCCACATCCAAACTCAACTCACAAATACTAACACTGCTTGCAAGGATGTGTGTCAAATGTCTTGGATGTATTCCACCAAAAGTGGAAATAAATAAGGAATGAAGATATTTAATTTCGATGATGGTTGGATTCTTGGCCAAGTCCTCATCATTAAAATCTTCAATAATGTATCCAACTCTCTAAGATTAGTCATGTTGATTAGATCTTTACAGAGCAACTTGGTGTTGAAGTTCATAACTGTTTGGAGGTTTCTCAAAGTACCCAACTTCAACTTTGCTTTACAATTACATTCCACAGGGAGATACAGATGTCTTAGTTCCTTCATTCCCCATATCACATTAGGTACGTGAACTGTCTCACAAACTCTTCAATCCAAAATTTGCAAGCACCTTAAGTTGCCCAAAGACGATGGCAACTTTGACCACGTGAAATTAAGATCCCTTAAGTATCTTAAATGGATGAAATTTCCGTCTTCGCATCACTCTCTCTTTCTTAGTTTGGGACTCTCAGCAATTTGAAATTGTTGAATATGTATGCAAAAATTCCATGAACTTTAAAAAGTTCCATACCATCTAAGAAAAGCCACACAATATAATTGCAATGTCCATCTTCATGTACCTCTGCATGACTATCAAAGTAAGTTATCATTGTAAGGGGCGCCACTGACTTTCTAAATGCCTCTTCCGGAAAGAACTCATCGAAGAACAAGATTGATCGAAGATTTGGACTTTTAATTCACTTTATCCAAAAATACTTATGAGCACAAGCTTACGGACACTCTAAATTGTTGATAACGAACATGCACTTAACTGATCACCAATAAAGAGGAATTTTTCTTTTTTTGCCTTTGAGAAGTAAAGATCGCTCATTAGATCGTGCATCTGAAAAGTTTTGATCTTTAAGGTTGCAACATCTCTTTCTCGTACTAGAATCATGTACCTCTGCACAAGCCAAGCGATCAAAATGACCAATAACCCAACCATGACGATATATTTTCTTGAGAAGAGTGGTCTTTCCAAGACCACCCATTCCACATATGGATACAGCCCTGCCATCACTTCCCTCATCGACAAGAACTGAGACCAATTTCTTAATTTCATCATCCAATATGAGGATATGACCTCCTGACACCCGCCTTTTGAATTGAAGAACTTGATCCATCTCCATCCCCTAATTTTGTATCATCGTTTTTCTTCAATTGTCGAGTCAATTCTTTGTGCTTTTCTTTATCTCTGACTTTGATTGGTGGATCAACCATCCCTCTTTCAGGAAACAAGCAGATTTTTTATACAACTTGAGAAACCACCTTTCCTCTTGGATGCAACTTTGAAGGAAAAAGTCTCGATGACATCTTCAATCAGCGTCATAGGCCAAATCTCTGAGCTCCGCTACACAGGTACATATCACCTCATTATCAGCTTTTCTTGCATCTACCACTTCCAAGAAGCTTTGCATCCATTTCAGCTTCCTTTCCAAACCCTGAATTTGGTCATCGACGACCAACAGGGAATTTACTTCTTGAGTTAGCTCACCAATTGTTTTGAGAACAGAGGTTACAGCAGACAAATCCATCATTTTCTATGTCTTTGACGACCCACTCCTGAAAATTCTTTAAAGTCTTTAATTTCGAGAAATTTTGAACACTGATTGATTTCTCAGATGTATACTATATATATATATGTACTGCTCAAAATCTTTCTAGACAAATCAGCCATTGTTGGTCAACTTGGGCGAACGTGAAAAGAAAATGGAAGACTAACAGCCACTCTGATTTAACTGAAAAAGGAAGGCCCGGAGGAAATAAGCGGTTGGCTTGGGAAAAAAAATGTTTGTTTTCATTTCTTATTTTTGATTTTAAAAGGTAATTTATTATTTTTATTTTCTAATTTTAAAAATACATTTCATTTAAGAAAATAAGAATTAATTTTCAAAAATTAAAATAGTAAATATTGATTTACTAACTACGTATGTTTTCAAATTCTAAAAAGATTGAAGGTTTATGTTTATGAATTTAACTAATAAAAATAGTTCATATTTCACAAATTTCAAGCTTCTTTCGTTCAATTCTTTATATTGATTTTTTATTTGTTTATTATATATTGTATATATTAAAAATTACTTAACAATTATTATTATTTTTACTTGTAAATATAATTTTATAAAAGAATAATGTTATTGAAACTTCTAAATTGATGTAAGTTTAAATGCAGATTTCATATTATAATTGTACAAAAAGTTTAAACAATTTTCATATAATATTTTAAAAGTAATATTATTTTTAATATTTTATGACATTTTAAAAAAGTTGGATTTCTACTTGAATATTCTAAAATGACCTAACAAAAATCTATTTAATTTTATAAGTATTGATTGAAGTAGTTGACATAGATAATCTATGGTTCATTCAAGAAATTAAAAAAATATATTTAATTTTATAACTATTGGTTGCAATAGTTGACATAGAAAATTTAGGGCCCATTCAAGAAATTATAAAAAAAAAAAAACCATTTTTGCATTCAAGAAATAAAAATTTTAAAATTCATTTTTTTCACCTTTTTCATTTTTTCAAAATGTTTTAATGAAAATAATGAAAGCATCTTTTTCTTGTTCTCTTATGTTCACTTGTTTTCATTTTTATTTTTGAAAAAGCATTTTCCCAATTTTTTCAACCAAACAAGTTTTCTCAAGCATTTTCTATTTTATATGAAAATGAAAATAGAAAATAGTTTTATCTTGTTAAGCTAAATGCATCATATTAATCTCTTAAAATATTATGCTTTGGGAAAAATTACTACAACATAAAAGTTTTTTAAGAACGAGATAAAAGATAGCTTAAAATAAACATGTCCTTATCTTCATTTCAGCTGTATTGGGGATAAAATTAGTCTCTAATTTAATATTATTAGAGGTAAATATTATCCGAAAAACTTTTTAGAGATATAATTTTAGAAAATGGCTGTTAAGGATGGATTTTTGTTTTTTAAAAACAATAATTAATCGTCCTTAATTTTTTAAAATTTTATAACGAATATTCATTTCATCAATTTCTCTTCGTGGAGTATAATAAATAATCCATCTCTATCTTCCTTTTTTTTTTTTTTTTTCACTATCGAAGACAATATATAACTTGCTAAAAGGGGGACAACCATTTTCACAGATTAATTTCATAAAATTATTTTTGGATGAATTTTTTTTTCTTGAAAAGTCTTAGTAATTTAAAATCGAAATAATAATAATGAAAAAAGAACGTATAAATTAAGAAATGATTAACTACTTTGATTATAATATTTTAATTTGATAAGAGTATATTGTTTAGTATAAACACGTTACATCCGGTGCTCATTTCTGCACAACTTTGCAATTTCTTATAAAAAAACCCTTCCACTACTATCTCGTAAAACAAAGACTCTAAACTTCGTCTTGTTTTTTATACGTGGGATTATGGCATCTCAGGCCATGTCTCGCGTTTTGCATGCCATTGCTCAACATGATCAATGGGTGGCTAAGTATGGTCGAACTTATCCCAACAAAGCTGAAAAGGATATGATAGAATTAATTTAAAGGAACATATTTGTAGCCATTATTAATCAAGAACGCGATCTATACATAAAGATGAACATCTTATATAAGTTTTTTGGTCTATTTCTTTATTTCTGAATAATTACTTTATGATAGTGCATAAGTAATTTTACAGACTAAACTAAGGACCTATACTAAAAGACTAATTAGAGTTGTATCATACTATCAAAGAGTCTGTATTCTAATTAGTTATTGAAGTAGAGTTTGATTAACTTTAAAGTCTTATCTCTAAAGTAGTTAATCTAAATAGAATTTATCTAAATATTATCACTTGAATTATAATTAAATAATTAATTAGTTATCTTGATCCACTTAATTATCATGTGCGCCATATAAAGTCCAACATTCTCGCACTTGGCACATATGATAAACCAAGAACTTAAAAAGGTAATATTTAAATCCAATTAATATGATAATAAGTTACTCTAGTCTAATGCTAACTTAATTAAAGATTCACATAACACGAGTAATGATGGTAGCAGTCTAATCCGAATATTTTCATCCATGTATTATAATACATGATCCTCTCTAAAAGAGCATTTTATGATATAATACTTTCTGAATGAATTTTCTATAATCATTTAAGATCTACTTAACGTATAAATTTTATGTACAAAAATTGAAATATGTCCATAAACTCTAAGAATATGAATTTTCTATAAATTTTATTATTGCATAAAGTTTAAAAGGAAAATTGCATATGAATTTTATTTTTGTTTGTAAATTATTGCACGAATTTGTCTTTTTTTAGTTAATAAGTAATTAACTTCTAATCTAATATGGGCACCTTTTTTATGACAATTAGAATTTGATAGACTTACAAAATGGCGAGTTTTTCAAAAAATTAATTAAAGAAATAAGTTATTTAGGTAGGTTCATGGTAAAAGTATTTTATTAAATTTTAAATAATAAATTTAAAATGATATAAATATTTTTATTTATACTTATTATTACTTTAGTTTTGATTTTTTTGTCAATTTACTTGTTGAGTTGATGCTACTTAATTCATAACATCAAATTCAGTTAAAAGCATTATAATAATATAAATATAAGTAATTAACGTGTTTATTTCATTAATTTAAAAGTAAATCCATAGGAATGAATTGCTTGAATTCTCCACTAATGTGAGTGAGAAAAAATGCTGACTTATCTCATGGGCGGCTGCTTCGTCTTCTATGTGGCTACGCAAGAATGAAGCGGTTTTCCAAGTCAAATTTGTGGAATAATTCAAAATTAAATTTATAATAAAAAATCCATAATATAATTAAAATAACTAAAAATAAATAAATGATAAATTTTTCTTAAAAAAGAATTTTAAATTAACCATGTTATGTGTAGTTCCAAATGATAATTACTACTCTCTTTAATTATTTCTATTATTCAATATTATAAAGGATATATCCTAATTGGTGCATGTGATTGTGTAATGCATGACAATGTCAAAGTGATCGTATATTAAAATTAATTAGAACAAGATTGTATAAACTTGTTTTTAGGTATAATAATTTTTAAATGTTTATGTATTAATTATTAAGGTTAAATCACTGTTTAATGTCTTCTATTCAATATATATATATATATGAATAGATCTAATGTTGATATGTTAATATTTTTAAAAAATATCCAAACCAAAAAACAAAAATATAAAAATAATTTCTTGAAAATTTAATATACTATGAACACAAAGAATACAAGGACTAATAAAGTTAAGATAGAAGATATTTGCAGCAAATACATATATAAAGTATCAAATAGTATCAATGCTTGTGTTTCCAAGTAACTGCATATGAAATGTCGTTACACTTTATCACCGCAAATGCTTTGGACTAGCAAGATTATTCCACTATTCACTTTTTTCTATACGATTTATTCGAAAGGGCAAAAACCATTTCCTTCTACTTTTCTAGTGCTAATTATCAAAGTTGGTTTTTTTCCCCACTTTATTTGCTAGAATAATGCTTTCTCATAGTTCAAGAGGACTGCATGTAAACTGAAAGTTATCTTATATAAGCATTTCATTTTTTCAAAGTGTCTTTGTGCGAATTTGTGTATAACACATATTCAAATACGAATATAAAATATGATCCTTCTAATATATTAAAAAATTAAAAAAATAAATATACCTATATTAAACATTTATATGTATCTAATACTCATTTGAATTTAAATAATGTAGTCTGAAAGCCAAGTTAAATAACGATGCACTGAAATAATAAACCTGCCTAGGAGTGCAAGACCTACCATTTTCTCTGTAGAAGCTAGAAAATCAATTACTCACGAGTGAAACATGCTGATTTAGCCAATTGACTTCATATATTCTTGGCTTTCTAGTTTTCTAAGACCATTGGTTTATGCATTGATTAAGCATCTGTCAACTATTCATCATATATAATTCAATAATTACTTACAGGCTTAGTCTCTGTGAATTATCTGAATATTTCAAAAGTTTATCTATAAATTAAGGGACAAAGAGTTTTGAGCATAAGCTGGTATATAGTATAAAGTCTATTTGAAAACTATTTAGTGAACCATTGTTCTTATTTAACAAAAATTGATATCAAGTTCAATGACTCAAAATATAAGTTAAAAATTTTTCTATCATTTTGCCCTTTAACAAGGAAAAAAACTTGATCAAGCTAAAAAAATCAAATTTGAATTCGAGCTTTTTAGTGTTTAAAATCAACTTGATAACACGTTTAAAAAAAGGCAGCTTATATTTAAAACTGTCTTGATGGAAAAAACTGCCTGAATCAAACGAAGTTTAAGTTGTTAATCACCAAAAGATTTATTCTTTGAAGTTATCTTCTAATGTTTAATTTTACTTAAGAAGAGTTTTATGATCATGATTAAAATTTTAATATAAAATTTGATTATGATTATCTTAATATTAAAATCTTAATATTACTGCTTGATTATGATTATACTAAAATTATAGTGAACGTGGAGCTTTCCTGAATCTATGCCTCATACTTTGTTATGTATTGCTTGGATTCTCTTTAGCGGGTGTATGAAAGAATGGTACTTTATCTCATGGGCGGCTGCTTCGTCGTCCTTGTGGGTACTTAGAAATGAAACGGTTTTCCAAACCAAATCTGTGAATATTGATGAAGCCATTTTCTTGGTAAAAAATGAATCCATGTGTGTTATCTTATGTGATGTCCATATAAGTATTTGTTTGTTTTGCATCAAAGTAGTTCGAATGTATGATATTAAACTTGCTCAAATTATTAAATTTGATTTGCTGATCATTGCTTAAAGAAAAAGCTAGTATTTTTATATATTAGGCATTTTTGAACCCATTACAGGAAAAATATTTGAACAAATTTCGTTATGCATTTAAATTGCTCATATTTGTGATATTAAACTTGGTTAAAACGTTAAACTTGATATAAAGACTATTGCACATTGAAAAGTTAGTATTTTGTGTATTAAATACTTCTTGTCCGATTAAAGGCAAAATAGTCAAATAAGTTTTATATTTGTAAGTGATGCATCTAAGTAGCTTGAATGTGTGATATTAAACTTATTCAAATGGTTAAACTTAATAGTTGCATTGAGACAAGTTAGCATTTATGTGTTAAGCATTTTCATCCCGTTTAAAGTTAAAATGATCAAATAAGTTTTATATTTATAAGTTGTGCATCTAACTAGCTGAAGCATAAAATATTAAACTTACTCAAATAGTTAAACCTAAAATAAAGTCTGTTTGATAGAAAAAATGGTCTTTTGTGTATTAGGTACCTTTTATACCGTAAAAAGGTAAAATAATTCATTAGGTTTTATATTTTTAAGTTATACACCTAAATTTTGAATGGTCAGAAAAATCTTGGATATTATTATTAAATAGATATTATCTTATCTCTATCAAATTTTAGATCGCATATGATTACCAATTGGTTTTAAATTAGATGCTTAACATAATATTAAAATCAAATTCTATTATGTTATTTATGCACACATTACTTCTTGTCGTTGCTTTTTCCGAGTTTGCCACTTGATAAACTTTTGTATCTTTATATACATGTGATGAGACCTTTAAAGTGGTTTTTTAAGTGAAACCATGTGCCATTAATCCATCCTAAGGAGGCAATATCAAGTAACACAATATTAGTCATATGCGAAAACCTACTTTGATCTGATGCAAGAAAGCTTCGCTATAACACTTTATAATCTTCTTAAAATGATATTATCTTGCAACAATCAAATTTTGACTTACTCCTAATTTGATATTCATATTGAACTTTTTCATATATTATCAATTAATTTCAATTTGAATAGTCAACGATTACGCCAGTCCTCTTGTATACACTTTAAAATCTGTATTCAATCTTGTCGACCGAAAAGGAAATGTCAGATGTATGCTGAACCGTCTAAGTCAAGGTCTTTGCAATTTGCATGCATTGGTTAAACACGACATAAGGATTCAACTTCAAGTTCTTTCTATCTATCTATCTTTCTTTCACTTTCCCTTCAAGCTGATGGATTAAACTATGTGTAGAAGCTATTTAACCTGTCTGGCCTAGTGGATTGAGTCCAAATTAAATCAGGTTTGGACATGATTTATGAAGCTCAAGTTTGGTTCGATACACCCAGATATTATTTAATTAATAAAAAATTATTTATTTAAATTTAATTTTGAAAAATATATATTAATATAAATTCATATCTTAGGTAAAAATTTTTGTGGATAGATTTAAATGAGAATAAACATATATGGAAAAGGACATTCCTTAAAAGTATAGACTTGAGACTTTTGTAATCAATCCCCTTAACTGTGGAGCGAAAATGATCTCTTACATCAAGGTTTTTGAAATTTGCGTGCATTGGCTAAACACAACCAAGAAGACAAGTCTCTTACTTTGTATTTTCCAAAGATCAAATTAATTTTTGACCATGATGAATTTAAATATAAACCATTTTTTATTAACTTAGGGTTTTGAAAAACTTAATTTTCACTTAAAGAAAAACAATTTCGGTATTAATAGAAACCACAATTTCTCAAACTTAATCAATTTTCAAATGAAAGGTATAATGCCTTATTAATACACATTTAATAAATTGAACGAAACCAAGAAAATTTTAATTTACTAATGGAAGAAAGGGTTATAAATGAAGCAATTTCAACTTCAAATTAAAATTATTGAATATCAATTTTTATAAATAATTAAATGAGCCAAATAGGTTAACTCCGAATTCTCAACGAAACGTACTTTCTTTTGTTTTATGAGAATTTTTTAAATATAATTATGAAATGATAAAATATACAAGTATGATTCGAATATAAATATTATTAGATCTTCTAATATCTTGTTTTATTACGACTGGAATGCTATTCAAGAATCTTCAAAAGTGTTTGTCTATTATGGAACTATTAAGGATAAATTTTTTGAGATTGGAACTAATTATATATCCTGTTTTATTAATTGGTTCAAAAGATTTCTCTTTGATAATATCTAATTGGTATACTTTTCCTATTGTTCCTGTGCTCGCTCCCCCAAAAATGGTGTTTTCAAGTTTACAGTGAGTTGCCTTTCGAGAAAAAAAAAAAAAAAAGAAAAACTTCTTAGTGAGTTGTGCTTAGAAGAATTGATGTAACGAGTCATGGCTTGATATTTTTTTATATTTTTTTTCAAACTCAAATCAGCTCAGATTAACTCAAGAGCTTAAATTATTATTCATAAACTATAAAAATTATTTTTATATTAATATTTATATATCTTATAAATTAAATTTAAATTAATTTTTATTAATAAATAATAATTTTGAGTCGAAACATATCAATCCAAATAAAAAAATCATCTTAAAGCTTAAGCCAAATAAATATCTCGACCGATGGACAAAATTTGTGATTCTAGTCTTCTGGGTGCTGCTCTCTTAGATCGTTGTCAATAGTACTTATTGCTTTAGGGAAAAGAGAAAAGCAACTTAAGCAAACTTTCTTGATTGGAACGAGAAAGACTTTGCTTTCTGATATTTAATTTAGCCAATGGTTTGGAGAAAAAAAAAATAAAGGAGAAAATAGTTCAAAACAAATGTCCAAAACGGCGAAATGTAAATGGTCAAATATTGCAACTGGATTTATGTAATTGTACCAACAAATCCAATATTATTGGTCACATTGGCAAGCTTTGTTTGCTTTGAAATTTGAAGAGAGAAAAAAAAAAGTGTTTTACATATATAATTATATACTTTGACTTTACATGCATGCACTTTATTTATCTTAGTCAACTACTCGTATGTTATACTTTTCATTATTAATCGTCAAGAAAAACATTTATAATTATATTTATATATATATAAATATATATATCGATAATAAAAATATTTTACAAACAGAATTTGTGAGGTAATCTATATTTAATAGAGTATATTTAAAAATAATAAATAATAAAAAATTATACATATTATCTTATAAATCTCGTTTAGAAAATTTTTTTCAATATTAATTTATAAAATAATTATCTTTTATAATATATATGTGTGTGTGCGCTCGTAAATTTTTTCTTTTTCTTACCATAATATTTATCCATAAAATCACCTAATTTAATTTCTTTACTATTATCTTCCATATCATTAGATCATATATTCTAGCGGGCTTTTGACAAATTGTTGTAAAATTTCCAGCTTCAAGCCTTATCTTGGCGCTTGTCTTTCAGGGAGTCAATTTTTGTACAGAGTAAACTTATCGACTTTGATCGGGCTGGTAACAAGATCAAGTCCTAGACAGGCGGATTTAATTTTAACTCTCTCTTTGGTAAACTTATCTCCATAATTAAATTATTTATTTGATCTAATAGATTTAATTTAATTTGGATCAAATATAAAATAAAATAAAAAATAATGTAAAATAATTTTTTAATATTATAATATATTTTAAATAATAAAAATAGATTTTCAAATTATATCTAAACAAATAACTTTTTTATCATAAATTGATCTAACTCAATCAAACCTAACTCATCAATATTTTTAATTGAATTTATATATTTATTTGCTCAATCAAACTATTTAAAGTTTCATTATAGTTGACATAATAGCTGCCTTACAAGACTCCATTCCTGACAACGATTCAAAAGCATACACAACATAACAATCCCTTCCCATATCCTCGTTACCCCACCACATCCCATATTCCATAAATTCCAATGCAAGATTTTCAACAACTTGCTAAGACGATAAGATACTTTTGTTTGCAAAGTCATGCAAGCATCCAATTACGTGCAGTCCTGTAATTGAGCATCTCTCTATAACTCAAACAAAGGTGTTCACTCTACCTCTCTCTTTTTCTCTATATGGCGGCCAAATAATTTTCTTCTTCCAGCCTTTAATTCATTTCATAGAAAGTTCCAACTTTCACTTTCTAGCATCTTTATATGAAAGACCCAATCTTTCAAGCCATTTTATTATTTTTCATTCAAATCAAGCAAAGGAGCTGTTGAATTCCTCTCCAACAATTTTCCAAGATGTTCTTGAATCGACTTGTTTTTGCTTCAATAGTCATTGTTTGTTGCCTTACAACTTTTATATTAGGAGCTACGCTTGCAGATGATGAAGGTAATTCATGACATTATTCTAGAAAGAAATCTTAATTTACTTAATTTTCTTTTTGTAAATTTAACCTTTCTTTTTCGGGTTATAGTGGAAGCTTTGAAAATCATTGGTAGGACATTAGGTAAGACAAACTGGATTGATCCATGCAATCAAGAGAAGATTTCATCTGATTATTATGCTAATAATGTTACCTGTGATTGCTCCTTCAACGATGGCACCACTTGCCATGTCGTCAACATGTAAGCATCTCTCTCTCTCACTCTCTTTCTTAAAATGAAATTCTCTTCCTCATCTAGTTGTTCGTCCAAACTCATTAGATTCATTCATAAATTACTATTTATTAAGCATCCAACTTAAAATTTATTTATAACAAGTGAAGAGGTTGAATTTGAATATAAGAGCATATGTAATATAAGACATAATGGATATGGGATAATGACATATTAACAAATTTTATCACCTATAAATGTAACTACTATGTAAAAAACTCAAAAGAGATATAAGACAAGGATAATATATCAAAACTTATTTTTAAATACCATGTAACGCATCTAATCTAAAACCAATTGAAAATAAGTAAAGAGAGTTAACTTGAATAACATCACTTAACATTGTTCATTGTTTTTCAATAAATATTTACATACATACATACATTAGTTATTAGTTATTGGTTCAAAAAGTAATTGAAAAAATTATTTTTTTTCCAAAAATTAGTATATTGGTGTTGACGGACATGTAATAATTGTAAGTGCTTGTTTAATTAATTAGTTACAGCTAATGCAAAACCCAAGAAAGTTTTACTCTAAGTTAATGGGTCAAACGAAACAAGTACAAAATCAATGAATAAGAAGAATAATCTTCATAATAATTGAAAGAAAAATAAGTTTCAAAACAGAAAGGAAAATGGTGTTTTCCTAAAAGTTACTTTTCTAGATGTATTACTCTAGGTTTAAAAAAAATGCATAGAATTAGTTATATAAAAAGTAAAAAACACTTAAAAGAATTCCATATTGTTTCAAGATAACATAAATTGTTATGTATAAAAACAAGATTTACATAACATTTTAATTTATAAGAAAAAAAAATCACATAAATTAGTTCTTTAGGAAAATTCTTTTCTTTCTTATCATTAGAAGAAAATTATTAATTAATAAATTACAATGTTTATCTCAAAGAAAATTATTTAAAATCGATGTTATTTGTCACTCGGGCTAGTGGTACGACGTGAAATGCATGGGGAAG
>JAQSVH010229130.1:0-13030 GCA_029448705.1 Adansonia digitata
GTTTTCCTTTACAATATTCATTAATATCTATGTAAATTATTATAGGACAAAGAGCTTGGATGGCCCGTTACTCAAGTGTAGGTATTTGATCGTACTCATAATTTATGGATAAAAATCCAAATCTGTAAGTGTACGTAGACTTTGCATAAATAGGACTTTATTCTCATTTCGTGTTGGGTAATATGAATGCACATTAACTTTTTTATTATGTTGTTATAGGAGAGATATGTTGCTACAATAACTGAAAAGTACAGTGATAGCTCTTCACAACCTCAGTTAGATGTCGATACATGGCGTCAAGCAGTTGGCGGCATAGGTCATGGGCATTTATATGGGTTTGAAAGAGAGAACCCTCGAGATATATTGTTTCTGGATGTCCTCCAATTTAGACTGGGCACGTGGATCAAATTTTAAATCAAGTAATGCAACGACTAGATGGAATTCTTGTTCCTCGCCTCCAAGATGCCTTAAGAGGTATGGGAATTCAAGTTCCCAATCCACCATCGGAGGTTTCAGTAGCTATAGATAGACAGCTCGATGATGATGTTTGTGACGATGATGATGATAAGGCAAGATCTAGTGTATGTTTTAATGAATAAACTTTTAATATTTATCTTAACTAATATCTATGGTTTAAGTACAATTTCTAATATGTTAGGACTATAACTACTTATTATCTTGGACTATAACTAATTATAATCCTGGACAGTTTAGCCAATGAAGTACTTTAGTACTTTTATTGATTAGGTTAATTAAGCATTCTTAAACCGTGATGATCTTTATGCTTTGATTTGTTAATTACGAAGATGAGATTTTTTGTGATGAAATTTGAATGTGGTTGATTAGTTGTAATTGATATTAATTTGCTTAATTATAGTTATTTTATTTGTGGTGGAATGACTTTTGATAGGATTTTATGACGGACATTAAAAATGTGATGGAAATTGCAATAGAAGTTTATAAACTGTGACGGAATATTATAATATGTGACAGGATTAACAACGAATCATAAATTTGTGATGAATTTAGACAATAAATAGTAACAAAATTAGTGACAGAATTTATATGGAGACAAATTTTATGACAAAAATAGTGACAGATGCTATACATTTGACAGATTAAGAAAGAACTCAATAACAAAAAAGTGACAAATAATTGTGATAGTCTATTTGTGACAAAATTTAAATTTGTGACAGAATTTTGTGATAAAAATAGTGATAAAATTTATATGTGGCAAAAAATTGTTACAATTTGTTTGTGATGAAATTTAATTTTGTAACAATAAAAAAAGTGAAAAATATTAAAATTTTGTGGCGGAATATGGTGACGGGCAGCTGTCCACGTCAACCAAAAATTGTGACAGAATTTTAAATTTTTATGATGAAATTTTCGTAACAAAATTTATGACGGAATGAGTCAAATTTATGACAGAAATTATTAGTGAGGGGGTATTAGTAACAGAAAAAACTGTCACTAATTTCATCACAAAATAAACATAGTAATGGATTTACAGTATTTTGTGACAGTTTTTTCTGTCACTGATTAAGCAATTTCTGGTAGTGGATGGAGTAGTCGTAATCTCTGGCATGTTGGTTTTGTAGGGTCTAAATTTACTTGGGTTCGGAAAGTACATGGGCAAGTTGTTTTACAAGAACAATTTGATAAGGTCCTTATTAATGCTTTTTCCTTGAGCTGTTTTCCTGAAGCAAAGGTAGTTATTCTTCCTCGTCTTTGCTCAAATGATCATCCAATCCTTTTATGGACAGTATTGGGTAGTGCCCACCAAGAGACAATCGGCCCAAGCTGCATGGCTTACACATGAAGATTTCTATAAGGTTTTTAATCATGCATGGATGGAAGGATTGGATTCCATTTCAAAAGCGATAACCTCAGTTATATCTAAGATTAAAAAACTGAAAAATGTGGCATTTAGGGACATATTTAAGAGGAAGAAGATTCTCATCAAGAGGCTTCATGCTATTCAATGTTCTCCTACTTATGGCTATTCCAGTTTTCTTCAAGATCCGGAAATGAATTAAATGCTGAATATCAACGTGTTCTCTCAAAAAGAAATTTTATGGCTGCAAAAATCTCGCTTAGAATGGATTTGTCAAGGAGAAAGAAATACAAGATTTTTTCATCTTACGACACTTGTTAGTCGACGTAGAAGTTGAGTGGTTGGTTTGTTCATTGATGAAAGTTGGACGACAGATCAAGATATGTTAAAAAATCATGTATGTATGTTTCACTTATCTATTTCATAGAAAACAACTTATTGGGTTGCCAAGAGGCTATGATCAGTTTAGACCGAAGCTTGATGAAGATGAGATAAGTGAGTTTGAAAGCCGCAGTTTAGATGGAAGAAGTTCGTGATACCCTATTTTGGATGAAAGGTCTTAAGGCACCAGGTCCGGATGCTATCTAACCAATTTTCTATCAACGGCATTAGAAAGTCGTAGAAAGTACCTTGTTGGAATGTTTAAAAATCCATAGAGGATTGCTCTTTCACAATTGAGATTGCTGAAGCCTACCTTATCCGTATTCCTAAGGGGTTTAACCCTGATAGGATTACTATGTTCCGCCCAATCAGTTTGCTTAATACATCCTACCAAATTCTTTCTAAAGTACTGGTGCACCTGTTGAGACCTATCTTTCAACGGATTGTTGGTCCCTACCAAAACCGCTTCCTTGCTGGGCGGAGTACTACGGACAATATTTTTATCACACAAGAGGCTATTCATTCGATGATGAATATGAAAGTTAGACAGGGTGCTATGATTCTTAAAATTGATTTACACAAAACCTATGATAATGTTGATTGGGACTTTCTACAGCAAGTGCTTACGGATTTTGGTTTTCTAAAATCAATTATTGATCTGTGTGTGAGCAAGCTAGTTTTCAGTAATTTGCGATGGAGAAACTCTACCTCGCTTTTTCCCTTAAAAGGGCTACGACAAGGAGAACCGCTCTCTTCTATCTGTTCATTCTAGTCATGGAGAAATTATCTCATATGATTTTGAAAAGGGTAGAAAGACAAGTACGATATTCGTTAAAGCTTTCTCGTTAAGGTCCAGCTATTTTTCACTTTTTTTTTGCTGATGTTTTGTTACGTTTTGCCAAGGCATCCTTTAATCAAACCAATATCATTAGAGAGTGTTTGCATGAATTTCCACAAGCTTTGGGAATTGAAATAAGTCTTCCTAAGTCAAAGCTTTTTGTTTCCCCAATTGTCTAATAATCTTGGTAGTTCATGTGGCATTCCATTGACAAATAAGTTGGGGAGTTATCTTGGGGTCCCAATCATACATAAGAAGATTGATAGAATAATTTATGCGCGTTTGATGGATAAAGTCTTGAGGAAATTGGAGGATTGGAAAGGAAAGGTTTTATCTCCAAAAGATCAAAGGATTTTAGTTCAGTCAACTACAACAGCAATTCCCTTGTAAACGATGCAAACATCACTTATCCTTATTTCAGTGTGTAGACGGCTGGACAGAATCAATAGTAATTTTCTCTGAGGAGGGTTTACTGTGTATTCTCATAATCATCTAGTGAGCTGGGATAAAGTATGTTCTCCTAAAGTAAAAGGTGGATAGGGGTTGAGAAAAGCAACATATAGCAATATTGTAATGCTTGCCAAATCAAGTTAGAAGCTCCATACTCAACAGGAGTCATTATGGTGCGACATCTTCTATAAAAAATATCTACATTTTGAGTAGTTCATGGATGCTAGTCCTAAATCTAATGCTTCTTCTACTTGGCATGGACTGTTGAAAACTAAAGATTGCGTTAAACAAGGTTGTCAGTGGACAATTGGCGATGGATGTAAAGTCGATCTTTGGGAAGATTGGTGGGTTGGCAAGCTACCATTAATAAACTCAATTTTGGACTCATCCGTGTCTAAACCTGTGGAGATGAATGTGGCGGATATCTCGGATGAGACAAGTGGTTGGCAACTGGAATCACTTAGTGGTCTGCTTCCTGCTTCCAGATTAAAAGAAATCAGGCAACACATATTGCGACTCAAAGACAACATCAAGACGTTTGTTACTGGGGGCTTGAAAAATGTGGGAGGTCCACGGTTGACCCAACTTATGGTAAACTGACTAGTGCGGTTAGGGAAGTAAATACTAATGAAAATTTTAGCTACGTTTGGCAGTTCGACTGTCCCAAACACATTCGATTCTTTGTCTGGTTGTGGCTTTGAACAAGTTAAATATGAACCATGTACAGTATCATAAAAATATGACCTCTAATTCCAACTGCTCTTGTTATGGTAATGTGTTGGAATCTATTAATCATATATTACGAAGCTGTACTGTGGCAAGAGAAGTTTGAATGGTTTTGAGAGTGGTCGTTATACAACCTGCATTCTTCACTTCTCAGTTCCACCATTGGTTGAGAACCAATTGTATGTCCACTATTATAGCAGATCTTCAAATTCCATGGGCGGTGTTATTTGTAACAATTTTGTGGGGGTTGTAGAAAGATAAAAACATGGTGGTTTTACAAGTTAAAAGGATGACAGCTAATTAAGTGTTGACTTATGCTTATAAATTTGCTAAAAATATTGTGCTGCTATGCCTAGCTTGACGACACGTATAAGTTGTGGTCCTTTGTGGGTTCAATGGAAATGACCTTCCCTAGGGATGTTTATTTTGAACACAGATGGTGCCGTTAAAGCAACAAATGGTGTCGCATCGGATTAATTTGGGATGATAATGGAGTGTGGTTCGTGGGTCTCCTACTTTACATAGGCTCCACTAATAGCTTTGGGGAGTTAGAGAGGGTTTAAGATTGGCTAATGCATTTGGTCCTCAAAGAGTTCTTGTCGCATTGGATGCTGCTGTAGTTGTGCATTATTTTAAACGTTTAATTGATGACTACCATCCTTTTGGAACACTGATGAATGACTGTTGAGGAATGGGTCATTGATGTACTACACGTTCTTAGAGAATCATTGTGCTGATCATCCAGCTAGTTTAGCTCAAGACGCTACACCTGGAGTAACCCACCCGTCTTGATAGTCCACCTTCATCCCTTTGTTACAAGCTAATGCTTGCAGCAAGGGTGTTTTTAGGTTGCAATTTTACTTTAATCTTCATGTACCCAAGAAAATATATATTATTTTCAAAATTAAAATATGAAGTGGACCCGATAAATAAAAGTTTTGAAAGAGTTTTTCAAATATTATACTTTATGGAATTTGAATCCAAACCATATTTACTCTTCCTTAGAACTCTATTTACTCTTCCGTAAAATTTTGGCGAACCATCCACATATGATCAGTTTTAAAAAATTTGAATCTTTTAAGATTACGGGTAATGATCAGTTCTAAAACATTAAAAACAAAAAAAAAGAGATTAAAGGGAATTAATATTTCTTGAGTTCAATAGCACTAGCACCCTTGGTCTTGTAAAAAGCATGGACCTTTCACTCAACAACTTATCTGGTGAAGTTTAAGCTAGAAATTGATCAGTTTGAGGTCACTGAACCTGTCTACAAATCAGTTGACAAGAATGATTCCTAAGACCGAACATTAGAATATCTTGATTTCTCTTTCAACCACCTCTCCAATGCAATTTCTCCAAGCATATTAAATTTGACATCCATTCATTAGCTAATTGAATGTGGCTTACAATAATTTGACTGGAAAAATTCCATGAAGCATTCAACTTCAAAGTTTGGATTTTGAAAACAGAGAGGAATTGGAGATGGACTTGGAAATGGAATTTGTGTAATTTAGTTCTCAAAGTATAAGGCACTTGAATTAATTATTGTTGCATTTTTGGGTTTCACAGGTGATCCTTCGCTGGTTAAGAGACCTTGGAGTTCCCCATGGGAAAGAAGATGGTCGCCTAATCATGTCTTTGTATATGCTGATGTTTGTTGCAATTTGATCTCCCAATTGTATGACTTAGTTTTGGGATATTTGCCTGGGGTTGGGTGATCCCAATGTTACCTGCAACTTGAATCGGTCTGGTACAAGAGACGGAAACTGAAGCATAAATTATTACTTACCTGGAATAATTCGATAGGGCATGAGGAACAGGAACTAAAACGTAAAGTGTTACGTACTTGGAATGATTTGATAGGGTAGTTTTTTTCGGTTCGTTCAGTAGGTATAAAATACGATTAATTGAAACGTAAAATGTTTTTTTTTAATGTATACATATATAATTCAATTAAAATAATATAAGTTTTTATAAATAACTAAAGAAAATAATTAATTTTCATTCATAAAAGAAGTTATAATACTTTATATAAATATTTAAAAAATAATAAATAAAAATAAATTATGTTTGGTTCATCTTACTAAACATAAGGGGCAAAAAAAGAAAATTACATCTAACTAAATATGTTTGGGAGAAGAAGATGCTCCTAATTGCTTTTGATTAGAAATGTTGGATTGTTGATTTTCTTTTCAGGGTATGAATTAGAAGCTTCAAATGTTGGAGTTAAGCTCTCCTATTGGCTTCTTTAGCTAGACCCAAACCTTGCATTACTTTACAGCATGTCCTCTTGTCGAATATTCTCCTCATCCATAAGAAAATTCTCACCATCCATATGAAAATTCTCATCATCCAATGATGGCCACCTCTATCTCTTCCAATCTAACATGAGAATTATCAATCATGGCATCTTCTGAATTCACATCCCACTTCTTAAATTGCCTCTCCTTGTAATTTTCTTGAAATCTTGCTAACAGTCTAATGTTGTAGTGAATAAATACTAGTTTATTAGCTTGAGTGAGTTCAACCAGTTTTTTATTTTTTTTACCATAAAAAACAGAAGGTTAAAAATTACACATAAAGAAACTTTTATAACAATTAATTTTTTTAAAAAAAAGAAATACCTATCTCTTTTGACGTTAGGGATGTATGAATAAGTAATTCAATTTCTTTCCGTAGAGGGTGTGGTGATTGGTTGAGATAAGATCTTTTTAGAAACTTCAGATAACCCAGGAGTTTCTGAACCATAAATTCCCCACAATTCAATTGCATCCATTGTTATAGCATCTAAAAGTGCGCCAGATGTGGCAAAGAGCCCTTTACGCATCTGAAAATTAAAATATTGTTTGCGCAACAATCTTGCCTCCTGCGAATCACCTGTTATTTTGTCCAATGCTTTTAAAATCTCATACATGACTTCCTTGTCTTCATTTGGTCTCTTTCTAGTTATCCCCCCGGGTGCTAGAGTGCTAAAGTAAATGGAATCATAAAATCTAGGAGATGAAGCAAATTCAAGACTGTGCACAGAAAAATTTGTTTTCTCCCATCCATCAATCACTATTTTCTCAATCTTTGGATATTCATCTCCATATATATTTATCTTTCATAGCATCTTTGTTCTCTTTAAGCATGTTATCCATCCCTTCATGTATTTCACCCATAATTGGACCATCCTTTTCACAAGACCTAATCAATTATAAATTGGTTTTGTGATAGCTTACAAGTTATGCATCTCATCCCAAAATTCATCAGTGATCACAGCACCTATTTATTTTGTAATACTATCACCATTTTTCACGAATTTAAAACAACAGTTGTTGCTAACCCTCTCCAACCTTAACAAGTCATTCAAGCGTGACATAATGAGATGCAGATCTTGTCTTTACAACCTTTGAAAGTTCCAACTTTGAATGAGTCCTAAAAATTGCCAATGCATGAGAGTAATTAATAAAATATTTTATAATTTTTTTAGCCCTCGTAATATGTGTCTTTGAACCATTTAAAAGTGTGAGCTATGTCTTTAAATATCAAATTCAATGTATGAACCACACAAGGAGACCAAAAAATATAAGGATGTACCATTGTAACTTCTTTTCCAGCCAATTTGCAATTTGCTGCATTTTTTGTGACAACTTAGATTACATTAGAAAGGCCTACCTCATCAATTGCTTTCAATAGTAGTTCAGCCATTCTTACACCTACTTTTTCAACTCTAGAATAATTTTCAGCACACAAAAAATAAAATTACAGCACAACTATATATTCACAGCTAAAATATTAATTAGTGGTTCTTTTTTCAAATTTGATCAACCATCTAGAACAATGACATCCTTTTAGTATACCAAGTGTTCTTTCAAAGGAATTAGTTCTTTCGATTGTTGTTTTCACATCACCTAACAAAGAAGTCCTAGCTTTTTCAAATGGTGGTGCTTTATGGCCTTTGGTGCATTATTAATGACACTTATCATTTTACAAAATTGAGGATTTCTAAGAACATCGAAAGAGATCCCACTAGCACATAATGCAATCACAATCTCCTTATCAACTTGATGAGGGTCCATTTGTTGGAATGAATATGCAATGGTACTTTTATTTCTTGGTAATGCATGAGTTGTCAACTTTGAATTATTCAAAGAATGTAAAATGCCCTTGTTCTCTGCTTCTTCAACTTTCTTTCGAATCCTTCCAAATTCTCAATCGATTGCTCGACAAAGTAGAACATCTCTTAATTTCTAATTTTTTTCTTGTAGAAAAGCCAAAAAAAAAAAGGAAAAAGCTTATGAATGCGAGTATACGTACTAGTGAAAGTACTCTTGCAATGCTAACATCCCATGCTTTTGGCTCTTGGATTTTTTTTCCACTTGAAACACGTTTTAGGATAACTTCATCTAACAAACGTTTGCAAGTCGAATTTATCTGCTGTACTGCATTAGGTTGACTAACAGGCATAGAACCAGTTTCTGTATTAATCAGTTCAAGGTTTTTAACTTACTATTGGAATACTCTTCATATTTAGGCAATACGAAGATCTTCAACATCTTCAAAGTTTTCAATTGGAAAGAAACCCTCCACTTGTCTTTTTTCTCTCTCTCAAAATCCACGAGCTTTGACGAGTTTTCTTTGATGTAGTTTTTGAACCTGAGGCAACTAGAAAAAATAATAGGATAAGAAGTTATCAGATTTGCATGGTTTTATTTTATTTTAATTTGTGTTTAATCAATGTAATTTAAAACTTAAATGACATTTAGCTTGAATTAGTTTGGATGCCAAAGATTGTCACCACTAACTCACCATCCTATTAATTAATAAAAAATGATTTAATTTAAATTTAAAATTACATTTAGTTTAGATTACTTTCATACTCCAAAGATGTCTCACCGTCGCATATGCAGGGGCAGCTCCCCATGAAGGCCTCCCAAAAATTTTGAAAAATCTTTATATATATATATATATATATATATGTACTTACGTACTAAAATCATTAAATTGGCATCCTAAAATTATGGAAATTTATTTAACACATAATAAATTATAACAGACTCACTATGTTGATGATTAATTTTGTGAATGGTTAAAAGAATTAGGGTTAAGGGCAAATTTACCACTATACTATAGATGCATATTGAAATTTATAACTATACTTTATTTTGATTGATATTTACAATTGTAATTTCGAAATTAGGATAAATTTGCTGCTATACTATTTCTTTGACTGAATTTTATTGCTAAGCTTCAATCTTTGATTGAATTTTGTCACTAAAATTTGATTTTAAAACATATGAAGTAAAATTTATAAAAGCTAAAAAAAAAAAGATAGAGATTTTACTTTATAAAAAGCTAAAACTTACTTTTGATCATCTTTTGTTAATTAATTTATTAAACCTTGATTATTAAACTAAAATATTTGAAGGAAAATTTTTTAATTAAATTTTGCCTTAAAATCATACAAAATCAAAGTCAAGTAATTAAATTTTGCCTTAAATAATGAAGTTCAATAACCTAATTTAAGGAATATATTTTATTTTTAAATGCAATCACAAAAAATATCAAAGCAAATAAATAAAAAATTTAGTTAAAAAAATTAAATGAGTGAAAGCTTAAAAATCTTGTACAAAATGATATGGGCTGAAAGGTATCAGTACAAGCTGGTATTACTGGTACAAAAACCAAAATTATATGGCACTAATACTATTTCATTTTATATTAAAATTTTATGTATCGAGCGTATAATTGATATTGATACAGTATCGACTGCATTTGACCTCAAAAATACTTTACTAACTCCACCCCTACGTATGTGGCTATGCTCCAATCTCCAGTAACATATTAGTTCTATAAAAAAATTTAAAAAAATTGAAAAATCAAAAGATTTCTTCATCCACCAATAAAGTTGGGATCTTGGGTTTGTTTTGATGTTTTTATTGCAGTCGAGTTGTTTTTATAATTTGCATGGTTTTTATATTTAGGATGAGGTGGTTTGCATGGTTTTCATCTGAGGTGGGATCGTTAGAAAGACAAATTGGATCGCAAACTATCCATGATTAGGATCGTAGGATCCAATTCGCAAATCGCGCCGGCAACAGCGTTTTGTGGTAAGAGAGGGTGATACCCCTTACGATATTTCGAATAAGATGCATGCAGCAAATGACTTTTATACGTTAATCACCTGTTTCCTTTTTCCTTTACTTGATGAAACTTTTATGGCATATTGACCAAGAAAATTATCTCTAATAAATTAAATTTTTGTGCGATATGAACAAATACCAATTAAGTTTTCTATATGTTGGATTATAGCGTATTATAATTAGTGATCTGATTTCAATGCCTCCCAATCCTAAGTTAAATAGGTTGGTTTTAATTAAGCGCTGATTTGTCGACGAATTTTATTTCTTGGTTAATACTTGAGAGACAACCTTATAAAATATCAGAATGGTAGAGCCGGTTTGGTTGAACTTCAGTCGGGCAGTGTATGTAATGTTATTGTCTGGGGTAGAAGAAATCGCATAAAGTTCGAAAACTCTGCCTACCTGTTTAATTTCTCAGTGATAGATCTGCTTCGTTACATATTACTCAAAAACTAAGATTGAAAAACATAAATAAATTCCCACTGCCCAATTTTCTGAAAACTGTTTTATAGGATTCCGTTAAATTGTACTTCATTTATGAATTTAAGAAGTCAAAGCAATTGGTGAAAGAAGATAAATGGTAGGGATTATTAATTTGAAACTCAATAATATACGTATGTCACAAGTTGAATAAAGTAAAATGATTTCCTTTGTCATCAATCACATATTTCATTTGCTTTCTTCCCGTCGAAGCAGACAATTGTAGTGCTATATTCGCCATACAAATACTCCTGCCTAATAGGTAGGGGTTTAATCGCCAGTTCGGTTAATCGGTCAAAATTCTATTAACATTAATTTTTTTGACCTCTAATTGAACCGAATTAGAATAGAAACATATTAATCGAATCAAAATTATTTTAGTTAATTTCGTCAGTTAACTGAATTAACTTAAATTTTGAATTATTTATATTTTAAAATCTTAAATTTTTAATTTTTAATAATTCAAATAAATATAATCATTTAATAAATATTCAAATGTCAAATATAACTAAAATGAACATCCATAATAAATAAAAAACTTTAACAATATAAAATTTAGAACATCTGATGATGATTAAAATTATCATATTATATGTATTTTTTCATCAACCAAACTTTTGGAAATCTTCTTTCGATAATAGAATCGAAAATTTTTAGTTGATTGATTAACCAAACCGAATTCAATTATGATTGATTAATTTGATCAAAATGAAATAACAAACACCCCTGCTACTAGCATTTGGGGATTTATTGCCTTTATGCATATGAAATCTTTAAATCCTTCATTGGTCTATAATATTAATAATTTATATTATATAAATTTTAAAATATTTATGTATTTATATTGTGTTTATGTTATTTTTTTTATATTATATTTTTTTATATTTTAATTATTTTTTGTATCAAGGTATGTTGTCTTGTTCTTTCGCAAAATCTCTTCTAAATACTCATACCCCTACTAACTATCAACGAGAGAAATAATATAAATTTTGTTCAGATAGTTTAATTTTTATAAACTAAACTTGACATCACTTGAAATTAAAGTTTATTCTATATTCAGTACATATATTAATCCAACTATAGTTAAAAGAAAAATATTATTCAGAAATTTGATCAATCTTTATTCAAAGAATAATTTGTAAAATATTATTAGTAAATTATACTATTTATTAATTATTTTCAAGTAGACCTGCTCAAGGGCCGGGCTATCCGCCCAAGCCGGAAGATCCGCCTGATATTTGAAAGGGTTTGGACAAACATATTAGGCTCGAAAAATGGGCTTGGACAAAAAAATTAGGTCCGATTAAAAAATAGGCTGGGCCTTGGGTTCAACTTTCAAAGCCCGAACCCGGTTCGGCCCAACTCATTTTACTATTATATTATATATATTTATTTTATATTTTATTTATTATATAATTTTTGTCATATAAATAATACATATATATAATATTATAGTGTAAACTTCAAAAACCAAGTTAAATTATTTATATTTATAAACTTAATAAAAGAAAATTACTAAATTAATAAAGATTAAATTTTTAAAAAAATATGTTTTCTTAAAAAATAAATTTAAAAAATATACTATGGGTGGGCCTAAACAAGCTTTGACTATCTATCTACAAATATAGGCGGGCTTGGGCAAGATTCAAGGCCTATATTCTGGGCTGGGCAGGGCCGGGCTTGGATAAATATATTTAATGTTAATACTATGCTCAAGCCCGACCCGAATCCGATTTGGCTCGGCCCATGAGCAGGTCTATTTTCAAGTTATAGTTTTTTTTTTTCCTTTTATTGAATAGTTATATTAAATAAATTAATAAATTTCAGCATTTGAATTTTAAAATATCTAGATCTCTTATATACTAAGGACTAAATATTGACTCCCTCGAATAATTTTATGATCTGACAATATTAAATATGATTACATAAGTAAAATAATTAAAATACGATAAAAATACTTATATCAAAATTTATATAAATATAAAATACTTTAAAAATATTATGACATAACAAAAATACACGAATAAAGTATAAATACATAATTGTAAAATCTATTGTGTAATAATTGGATATTGAGTATGCCTTGATTAACTATGATTAGTCCATATATTATAGTTCCAAATGTCTCCTTATTTTATTTTCGATGAACTGTGCGCATATATTGCGATGATTTCCTTTTTAGATGATTAAAGT
>JAQSVH010229141.1:0-13030 GCA_029448705.1 Adansonia digitata
ATAAACACTTTTAGCAAGTACTGATCATGCCTTGTGGATATGATCATTGTTTTTGGTTGACTATAAGAAAAAGAAATTGTCATAGTTTTGCAAATTATAAACTTGTAATTTTAAGTATTAAGAAATTATAACTTATTATTCATGGTATTCGAACTTTATTTTTAAAAATATTGTATCTAACACTTATATTTAATATGTAATTGAATAATATAATCTTTTAAAAATATAAAAAATAATTTAAAATTAAATATGTTCAAATACGTATTCCACTATAACTTATTTTTCTTTTTATTTACTTGATTGGAACTTTGGTACGTATAAATAGTTGGCAATGGTAGCCACTCATATCCCTGATTGTCCGAACTTAGGTCAAGAGTAGCGGCGACGAAATGGGTCGATGCCAAAAGATAAGAAGCATTTATACATGACTAACTAATAGTTGAACCATACACTGATTTTGACATGTTTCAATATTTCTGCTCTCTTCTTAATTGAAGTAGCTGATACTTCATTTGGAATTAAAATTGTTGATGGGTCATTACGATATTTTTTATTATTTTTTTAAAGGTCAGTGTCATATTTATTCGAAAATTTATATTATTATTAAAAATATTTAAAAATTAATTTTATATTAATATTTAATATTTAAAAATTATAAATAAACAGCTATTCAAGTTATTCCAAATTAAAACAGCAAGGTTCGAATTGAAAAAATCTATGCTAAGTTCGGTCTAATATCCAAGCAGATAATACGGTTACTTAAAACATTGAAGCATTGATGATGTAGTATTTAAGTTGAAAATAATATCAAATTGTAATTCTAGTTTGGTTTTATGGGTACGAACAAGAAAGGATGATCATCCCAGCAGAGAAAAACAAAATGATAGAGATTTGCTAAGGGGAAAGTGCAGCCTCCTTCTCTCTCTCTCTCTCTCACCTTGCAGCCTATCACTTTTGGGAACCCCATAAGAGGTGGACTGAGAGATAATGATCATGGTGGTCCCTTTAGAGTATAATGTCATTGCATATTAAAAGAGTCGAGAGAGAGATGGCAAAACGAGTGAGAGTCGTCCATCACAAAATTCCTTCGCTCTTTTCAGTACGTACTGATAATATATGTAAATATATATCAGTCAGCATACATTTACAGCTTACCTAATGCTTCTGACAAGTCATGATCTGCTCTAAATCTGATTCCCTAGCAGACTCACGCGCCTGAATGTTTCATCTACGTAATAGAGTGTAGGCAGACGCAAAAGAGAAATTTCTACATATTCCATGCCAAGATTTTGTGTCAGCCTATCACACACACACGCATATATACTATATATGTACACATGACACTATTAATTTATTATAAATACTTGAAAATCTATTTGTTCAGACTCTGAAAGAAATGGCTACGAGATTGTTATTTAATATATATTTTTTCTGCACAGAGGGATGGAAACCTTAAATTTCAAATATTGATTTCTTGTAAAGGTTATGTTGAATCCTAAATCTCGTATTTTCAACAATCAATACTTGCTTATCTCTTTTTCTTTAAATAAAAATTGTTTAACGGTGTTGATTGATATTAATTATATATCTCATAAATTAATTAAATTAAATTTTAAATTATTTATATCTAATTAGTAAAGTTAAATCTGTCCATTAATTACTTGTAACAAAATAATTTTACATTAAACGCTTAACGAATAAATTAACAGACTTTCTTTGCTCGGAAACTGTAAAAGTTGCAACAGTGGTATGGTATATGTTCTCTTGAAAGACTACATAACACTTTAGGATTTTACACATGCACTGACATTAACTTGACCTTGCAAAAGTTTTTAGCTTTACACTTTAATTTAACCGATAGAAACCTGGAACTGAATTATAAAAACCTTTATTATCAGCATGGATCAACTCAAATCTCAAAAAGCAGACCGTACAGCACCTTTTTTTTTGTTGCAATACATGCAAGAATATTTATTAGATCAAAGCCATAATCTTTCTTCTATATGTTTGATCAATCCTTTGAACGATTTGCAAAGTAAAAATTTGTTGAAGTATAACCCTTAACCGATCCATCATTATCAATTTTTCTTACCCTTAGATCTTTCTTCGCGATTGCTTTCTTAGAATAGGTATTATTAAGGCTTCTATAAGTATAATATGGTCATCATATCAAGGTTTTGATGATAAGACTAGTTAATTAGTAGCTTAATTCTAAAACTCGCAGATGTTGGTTGTCGATATAGAACTTCCATGCCTAAAGTGAAATTTACTAAGCTTCTAAACCTGTTCTAATCTTACTATATATGGCTTCTTCAACCTCATATTAAATAGTGTCACTAATTTGTAAGCATTTTTCTCAAATCCCAACTTTGATTTTTTTTTTTTTAATCGAAACCATCAAAACTTACCTTATCACCATCCATGCTACTACTCAGTTACCGATTAGCCTCTCTCCCCTTATATTTCTTCTATCTTGTAGAACTCAATGTTTAAGTATTGTCAACTTAATTACTTAACACTAGGCTCGAGAGATGATAATTAACAAATAAAATCTCACTAGTGAATTTTATTTGCCACGATTATTTCCTAATTACATCTTTACTTGTTACTTATCTTCATAAATTAATTATTAATTATTTGATCTGAAGTTTGAACACTCCTCTCCATTACTCGATTACCTTTATATAAAAGAGAACCAATCAACAAGAGAACATAATAAGAAGACTATAAAATATGCATGTACCTGCTCTGAGATTGTGCATTTAATCATAATAATGTGAAATGGTCCATCGGGGTGGAAAAAAATAGAAATAAGACAGTTACTATTGCCATAAATTATAGGACCACGAGCTATAAAAGCAGTAAATCCATCATTATAGTAGTATTTAGTTTTAAATGGTCCAAAATCACGGGCCTGCATGTGCACCATGTGTTAACTTAGACTCGGGAGAGCCGCGACTGGCTGCTACTTGTACGTCCGCGTGGCTATCACATGCCCCTCAGGACCATGCAAAGTTGCAGTTGCGATCTCTACCAGTACCCCGGGTTAGTGTCTGCGATCATCTTCTAACTCCAAACAGCTACCTGCTAAGCTGCAATAATAGACAAGTGCTCTTCAAAGAAATTTCAATCGTTCACTAGTTTCTAATGATGTTAGTGGCAGAAGAAGCAATTGCGAGCAAGTCAACCATAAAAGCAAGAAAAAAAAAACTATTGCATTTTAAATCAAAATGGTTTGGCAGATTTTCGACGCTATCCGGGCTATATGTATATTAATAAAAAAGAAAAGTGAAAAACGGAAGCGTCGGCAGCAAAAAATGGGATTAAGATGGAATTATCAGGAGGTTTAATTTCCGTGGGCCAGGCAATAATTAGTAGGCCATTGTCGCTGGTCCTAAGCTGGATTTTACAAGTAGAAGCCTTTGATGTTGATACTCGATGATGATGCTCTCTCTTTCTCTCTGTTCTTTGAGTTTAATGTTTTATATTTTGGCAAAGCCAAAGATTCGATTTGTAAGTGGCCATCAAAGTCCATTCTGTAAAACCCACCAACAATATATCTTTAAACCCTAACTAACACCTTCATGCTAACATAATGATCCTGTCCATATCAACACACCACTATTAAAGCATTTCATACTCTCTTTTAGGAAAATTTTCGAATGCTTATGACATATAATAATAAGGACAAACTATATAGAGTGACCCAACTATATATATTCAAGACATTTTATTTTATTCACTCAAATAAAAAAATTATAATTCAGTAATCCATATTACAAATATCTAATTTTTTGTCGTTCGAGTGTTTAGAATTAATGATTGGATGAAGTGACAGTGCCATGTCATCTATAACATCTTATGTGTGTTATGACATCATTTAAGATGTTCTGTGGCATTTATTCAAATGACATTAAAAATTAAAAAAAAAAAGTAAAGTTTATTTTGATTACCTAGCTTTGAAGGCATCTCTTTGTAACCTTATTGGTTTACCCTCTATCAATGAAATCTTTATTTATCAAACAATTTTTTTGTGAAATTATTAATATTTTAATTTGCATTATCAGCATCTCACCTCAACGTAATTTTATAATGATTTGATCATCAATGTTTATAAAATTTAATATAACATACAATTTTGTTATTATTTTATTGCATAAAATTAGTTATTAGAATCTTGATATTGTGTAAATTTTCATACATCATCTAAATTTTCTTGATTGGCTTATATAATCTATAAAAATATTTGTATTGAATGAGCTGTATACCAAATACTTAAAGTAATGTATTTTAATCATTTCTGTCAAATTAGATTCATTCATCTAATTTTTAAATTTAAAGGATATAATTAAGATAAAATAAAAGTTCATAATTTTAATTTCATAAAATAAAAAATATTGAAAATTTCTTTTTATAAAGTTCTAAGGCTTATTTGAGAATTATCTCAATCTCAATATTTTTTAATATAAACAATAAAAATAATAAATAATTTGTTACAAACATAATTTCACAAATATTGATGATCAAATCACTATAAAGTCATTATCAATAACGAGATTTTGACATTTAAGATCACAATACTAATAAGTTTTCGCAAACATTAGTAATTAAATTGAGAAATTTTTAATATTGAGTGATCAAAATAAAAAATTTTGTAATAATATCTTTTTAAAATTTTCAAAATTATAATAACATATAGATAATGTCACGTAATATATCAGACAATGTAATACGACTATGAGGGACTAAATTGATACTTTTCATAATTAAACTATTAGAATAGAAAATTATGAATAATTAAGTGTTTTAACCTACTAACCGAGGTAAGAGTGTTTTTGAATGATATAGGATTAATTTTGACAAGGTGGAAAGGTACCCAAACTTTATCTATAATATTTTCATCATGAAGAAGGAAAATTAATATAGTTATAACCAACAGATCAATATCTCTCATTTTTTTTGGTATAAGTATATATATATATATATATATATATACATATATGTGTGTGTGTTTGTGAAATTTAATTGAATTTTGAGTTACATAGTGAAAAATAATTCCGTCCCATCTAATAAAGATATATTTATTATAACTTCGAATTAAACAATTTTCATGCTTTAATTGTCGTAGTGTTTTTAATGAAAAAAATTAATATATGAGATGAAGTATCTCATTTTAGGACCAGGGTACATCACAATCCTCAACAATGATTACATTAACTTTATAAATATATAATACTCATAAAAAAAATTGATAATGAGAATTATAAACGAAATATTTCAATTCTTACTAATTCAACTAACTCCATTAATATTGTAGTGCTCATTTGGATATAGATAGCTATATCTGCCTTTTATTTCATGTTAATTTGAATGTAATTAATACTGGGATTTGATTTTTTGTCAGGCTAGTGATTACACTCTTCAAAAATCAAGCTTTAGTCATAGTCGTATCATTAACCGTATGCAATTCAAGCAGCTTCTACTTGTTTCAGCCAGGGCCAACGCTTTCCTTTCCCACCGCCCCACTCTTATGATAGTGCATATGTTTACGTCTCTACCCCACCCTTATCAGCTGAATAGACTAAATCAAACCTCTTTGTCTCACATCTTCTCAAAAATTTCAGGCATGACTCTCCCTGGCCTTCAAGGTTTTTTTTTTTTTGAATATTTTTTTGTCCTTTTCCCCCAAAAAATTTGCTTTAAAATCCAGCAGACCCCAGCCAAGTGTTGAAAAGGGGAACAAGCAGTGGTGTAGATTTCTTGGACTGTGCTTAAGATAATGGGTGGTCCAAACATTTTATTATATACGAAAGCTGAGCATTAACAAAATATATTAATTATTAAATTAAAAATTAATTTTAAATTAGCTGTAATCTAATTAAAACAAAAAAGGGTTATGATCTGCTGAAAACCTGAAGCTCCACTTCCCTTCTGCATGGGACCTTTACATAATCTTAAAAGTGATTTTTTTTTTCCTTTTTGCTTTTCCCTTGCCTTCTATATATTTTGATTTTTGATTAGCTTTTAAATCCTTTAGTTTTCAACAGAAGAAGATATTATATATAGTGGTCCCTTTTTGAGCTGAACGTTTCAAGAATGATTTAAAAGGGAATGACTATTCGTTCCATTATTCATTTAGTACAAATGATTTGTGTGGTACCCAAAATTATGATAAATGTGGAATCTTCAGTCTCTATTTTAGTGTTACACAATCAGTGGAGAACTAATACTACAAAGATTATATTCAAGAAAATAGCACATTATTGTTTTCTTCCCGTAACTGGCCCCAAACCCAAAGGAAAATATACAGTACACCTAATATAACCTTGGTAACATGTAAAACTGATCATTGTAGAACAATACCTCGTGAACTTGGGTTTAAAATATTTAGTTTATGTAATTACTTTTAGAAGTAATATTGAACAAATTTAAAATTCGTATTCAAGAATCTACAATCGGTTTACTTGTCGTCAAGCTGAACAACGCTTCTCGCCCTTCTCAAAGAAGGAAAAAGAAACTAGCAATTTAATTCATTGTGGCATTATGGCAAAATGGCAATTTACAATATCTTCACACTGAGAATATATAGTTTTCCTCTAAACCTTTGGGAAGCCTAGCTACATACTTCCAAGTTCTATTTAGTTGACAAATACATAAAACAATCACACATATTCCTTCTTCCTTTTCTTTTTTCCGCATTTAATCAATAGAAAAAATTAAGGGCGGAAACAATATGTCGTCGTCAAATCATGATTGTGGCAAGGGGTGAGGGGCTGAAAGCCATGAAATTTCTGGCCTCGGCTTTCCATTGATGCTCAATATCTTCAGCTATCCTTTTTGCATCAAAGGAGGCACCAAGCAAACCACGCTTTGTAAACCCTACAGCATACAGCCCACGCTCGCCTTTCCACCCGCTTGGGAATGCCTCCCGAGGCAGACCATCTTCCTCTGAAAACATATCTGCCCCCTAATCAGTGCAAAAATTTCAAGTCAACACATCTTTCTTGAGTCTCAACAGTCCATAAACATAAATTTTACATCTTTAGAATTCAAAGATTAGTTGTAAGTATCTTTATGAATAGTATTAAGTAGATTTACTATTCGAATTTTAGTATTTATTATTCGCATGTTGAAGCCTCTTTTGTGCAAAAAGAAACTATACATCCTTAATAACCCAAAAAATATAGGAGACTTAAATTTAACTACCTTTAACCATTGTGATACATTGCTTTTGTAACCAGTGGCCAGGATGATAGCATCAAAATTCTCCTTTCTCCCATCTACAAACTCCACGGCATGGTGTGTTATTCGCTTTATTCCCGGACGGACCTAGATATTACATTGAGAAATTAAATTTAATTGTAATTCTGGACAATCAAAGGTGATGACATTAATATATAGTGATTAATTTAGTTGGAAAATAACAAGATTACTACTAACATTGATCAATGAAATTAAGCCGCAGTATTTTAAAATGCAAGGTATATCTAGATGGGGTTGAACTATTTAGTAGAGAGAACTTTTTTTTTTTTGCGTTCAACCTTAATGTTTCCACTCTTGATCCTTGCTAGTGTCCCAACATCCAAAACGGGTGTCTTGCCGGATCTGCTCTTGAGCTCAAGGGGGCCAAGTTTGGGACGATGGAGGCCGAATTTTTCGGTGTCTCCGAGCACGAAACGCGACACCAGAAGTAAAAACCGATCCACGAGACGTACGGGGAACCACTTGAGCAACCATATGGACAAGCCAAAAGTTGATTTGCCTAGCATCTCCTGGGGCAGGACGTGCACCTGCAATATAAAAGGCCTTTTTAAAAAGAATAGTACTGTATAAAGATGATATGATACATATATGAGCCCCCGCATATTCACATATGAATTTGTTCTTTCTAGGGCATTTCCTCCATCTCACTTGTCCATGACGAAATGGTGCTTTCTACAAAAGAATTTTTACAGTAAAAAAGAAAAAAAGAAAATGGACTGTGGGCATAAAATTTTGAGCTTACCTAACCGTGTTGCGCATGCAACCAAATTCCAAGAAAACTGAGAAAAGATTTACCCTTTGTACTTATTTACTGTACTTTGATAGCGGCACTTGGGAGTAAATAAAATCCTAAGAGTGGAGTGATCTTATGTAAAACAAGATCGCAAACTTCCTAAATCCAATGACAAATTAACATTTGTGCCTGTGAAAGCTAGTGACAAGGAATATAAGGTAGATGTGCTCTTCCATTTTTGGCTTGGAATTGTTTTCTCAAGGAGATGAATTGTCGATGTCCTAATTATGGGAGGCTTATTCAAAATGAAACCTAAGAAGAGACCAAAAACTAGGGTTTTTTTTTTTTTTTGAAGAAATTAAGAAATTACTTTCTAGGTTATTCATATGATGTATAAAAATGACAGAAGCAGGCTCACCGAATCTCTAACTACGAGAGACGGGCAGGCATTATAGTTGCAGAGATCCAAACAGACTTCCATGCCTGAATTCCCACAACCAACCACCAATGCAGTCTTTCCTCGAAACAATCGTCCACTTTTGTATGAGCTTGTGTGGACTATAGGCCCACCAAAATCATCAATTCCTTCAATTTGCGGCACCACTTCATCAGCATTCTCCCCGGTAGCTACAATGAGCCACTGAGACACATACTCAGTTTCTTCTTGTTTCAGCCCCAGTGTCTTAATCCGCCAAAACCCACATTGATGATCAAATTCTGCACTTACTACAGTTTTGTTGAAAACTGGGTCTAAACCAAAATGGTTTTTGTAAGACTCCAAGTAAGCCACAAACTGCTTTTTCGTTGGATAAGTTGGGAAACTTGCTGGGAATGGCATGAAGGGTAGGTCACAAAATTGCTTTGGAAGATGAAGACGAAGACGATCATAGGTTTTGAGCTTCCACAAGGAAGCTATACAGTTAGCCTTTTCAAGGATTAAACTAGGGATACCTCTTTCTTTGAGACAGGCAGCAGTGGCAACACCCGAAGGGCCAGCACCAATTATAACAGGACATGGCACCCATATACACCTTGCTAACGTCGTCGTCATACTCTTGTTAAAATGGTCATGGACTCTTTTTCCTTGGACTTCCTTGGAGTAGTCCATGAACAGCAAAAGAACCAATAAAAGAAACAGTTTCCAAGAAAGCAAGGTCTTATGTTTTGGGAGATTCGATTGCTCTTAATTTCAAAACTGAAGAAAATTCAAGGATAAGAGATGCGTGATTAACGGTTTTTGACACAAACTAAAACTCATCATATTACTTAAAACAGCTCAATCTCACCTTTGTCTCCCCTCCCACGATTGGATCTAGAACTATAGGATTAGGCTGACGAGGGCAAAGGTGACATGGTTTTATCTTATCTACAACGTGATATATTGGAGAAAGAAAATATTATTGCGAATTCCTGCTCCTGGATTTTTGGAAGAATGAATTGAAAGGGTCTTATCCACGTTGTGCACTTAGGGTTTTTGACAGAATTTTTGTATCGTTTTAGCTCAAAGGAGATCCCAAGGAGAAAGAGTGGAAAAATAGGTTAAGGCCACAAAAAAATAAATTTTCTTTTAAGAAAGTAGCGGTACTGCCAAAGGTGTGGCCATAGAAATGTGGTTCTCAATGGAATTGGAACAGGACTCAGTCCATATATATATATATATTATTTATAGTACATACGAGTTGATGAGTCTGGTACGAATTGCAAATGATGAAAAAAATCCGGATCACCTGTATAATCTGCAACGCTCGTACTCGGATAATTTTTTTAAAATTCAAATTAAATTAATTTAAATTATTATTTAATAATAAAAATATTTTAATAATATAATAAATAATAAATTAAACTTTCAAGACTCAAATCTGAATAAAAAATTTTTAAAATTTTCTAATATGACTCTATAGACCATAAACAGATCTAATAGAAACTAACTTGATCCAACAAACTCACTCGTTCACCCACTCCCCATGTGAGAAAAACTGGAGAGAAAGCAGGAAAAACATTCCTTTTTACAAGGACAAGTAGTAGCTAATTGCTATAGTGTAGAAAATCCCTATTGATGGCACTAAGCAATCAAGCAAGGTCAACCAGTGTCCGGGGTGCGGATATTTTCAAGTGTTTTCGGGGGAAGGGTGTGGGTGGGAGGTTGCCTTTGAGGCTTGCTCTTGAGGGTCCTACCAGACTTTGGTTTCTGCCTACGAGAACCTGTAAAGTGCAAAATATTATTATAAAATTAAAAGGAAAGGAAATTAGAAAGCGGGAAAGAAAGAAACCGCTACTGAAAATACCCCTAACCATCAGATTTTTTTGAAAGGCTATCTCTGAACTAGAAGATCTTGAACCAGTCCTGCTAATTAATGGTTAGCGATGGTGATCGATGTTGGGGCTCAAGCTAATCAAGGCCCACAAGGACAACCCACAGTCGTAAAGATGGAACTCAAATGTAAATACATCCGACGATCTCGCAGTTAACTAGCAGCTCCGAATTCAAAAGATATATGATTAACGTTTGTTAAGATCTGAAACTCTCGGCATAGCAAGCAAAACAGATATAAAAGATCGCGTAAACATGGTGAGATAAAGAAAGTGAGATAACCTTTTGGTTAATATTTAATTAAGGATATATCCTTTTTATTTCATCTAATAATTTAGGAACAAAGGTTTGTAGATTTGATCAAAAAAGGAATTTTAACTAGATTGTAGTAAACGCGTCATTCCACACACATATATTATAATTCTTCAAAATCCTAAAAGAATTGCCATATAAAAGCACATGTATCACGTACGTCTCGAAACCCTGAAGCATAAAATTCAATTGAAAAATCAGATGAAATAAAATTAACTAATTAAGTAGCAATGTTTGAAATACTTGAACCTCCATTTAAGTCATCGATGTAAAACTAAACTATTAATTATTTTATACAAGTACCGCTTCGAAATAAGGTTTTGACAATTTGTTTATCATGTTTTTGTGTAAAAAAAAAATAATAATAATAATAAGAAAAAGATGTAAACTACGAATTATTCTAAACATCCTCGATCATTTGGGTTTCGTGCAATAATTTAGTTGCAATAGAGATTAGTCGGATTGTTTTATGCAATATTTTTTTTATATCAAATTACGATCTCTTTTATATCCGAAAAACATAACTAGCATATATATATATATATATATTGTGAAGGATCAGCATCTTGATGATACCAAATAGGTTCGTTTCTTTGAAACTTACTAATGAAGCATGCAATAAAAAAAAAAGGAAAAAAAACCGTTGTGCTTTTCTCTTCTGCATGCTTTCTATCGAATTTTGGTATTCTCAAGACAAACTCATGCCTACTAATTGAGTTTCATTTCATGTTTATTAATCAAATGACCATTTCTTAGAATGGAACAATGTCGGTGGTTCATTCTTTAATTAATAGAACAATGTCGATGTTAAATATCGAAGGAAATAAATGATGGTTACGAAGAAGATTGGACATTAACTTAAATAATATTCTCCAATGAAAATAAAAGTCATACATTTAATATTGTTGAGTTAACATTGACCCTAACCCTATCTTTGCCAAAATCTACATTTTAAAAGTATTTCTCTTAATTATTTCCACCGGAAAATCTGGGGAAAAAGTACATAATGATTAATTAATTAAAAAAATAAAAAATAAAAAATAAAATAATAATATATGAAAGATTCTTAATTTTAAAATATCAAAGTTTAATCATTACAGCTTCAAAAAAAATTACTGATACGTGTGCCACATATTAATTATTATTAAGATCTCACCCCTTTTTAACTCCATGAATTTTTGAAGTTATTATACATTATAACATTTTTAATTTAATATATTAAAAATTACCACATTTATGAAAAAAATTACCAATTACCACATTTAATATAATATCATTAATATAAATAATATATTAATTAATCTTAAAAAAAAATGTAAAGACACTCGTCAACAAACCTATTGTGCATAAATCTTCCACCATAAAATGAATGATGCAAGTGGTGCATTGGTGACATGCGTTCGCAAAGGACATAAAGAGAATTAAATGGATGTCTAAAGGCAATGTTGACATTTTATCAGAAATATTGAGAATTAAATTTTAGGACCATTTTCGGATTTTTTTTAAACAATTTTATTTGAAATTTAAAAAATAATTTATTTTATATTTAAAACTACAAAATAAGATATTTTTGAGATGAAATAAGGGCATAAAAAAATTCTTTCTAATTTTGAATTAATCGTGTTGAAGACAATATAATTTTTTAAAAATACGATTTTATATTGTTAAAAAAAATTTTATCCCGATAATTTTTAAAGATAATATTTTATATTCCAAAAGTTGTCTATAATTTTATTAAATTTGTAATGCTAAAAACTATTAAAAATGACAAATTTATTAAAAAAAATTACCCACCCACCTCTTGGTGATAAATTGTAGTATTTTTTTTTTTTAAGTTACAAAATTTCATAAAAACCAGAAGAAGACAGATGTCCAAGAAATCGAAGGGACAACTTTAACCTTTTGTTATAAAATTAAGATATAAAATACTAATCATTTCTAAAACATCATATCAAGACAAAAGAATCAAAGTGGGCCCCTTTCCGATGAAGCTTAATGAAGGCGATTTAGCCTTTGTTTGTTTTTTTTTTTTTTTTAAATCAAAGCTTTGATGAGACATTCGTGGTATTATGCATTTACATACGAGCACCTTCTCAATTTTCTAATTATATTAGAAAACCGTCATTTTATAAGATCCTTTAGAAAGGGGTTTTGGAGCATAATCAATTTCTAAACATATGGTGTTCAACGTCAACAATGACGCAAACAAAAAATTAAACAATAAAACATTATGTTAGAGTATTAGACATCGATAAGAACGTACGAGTAACCTAATTTTCATCTCCGTAGAACCATGTGCTTAAAATCAGAGTTAGTGATCATCGGGTCGAATTAAGTTGAAGCGATGATAAATATTATTTCTCTATGATTTATTTCAATTTAGAATGATAAATTCAAAAGCTTATTTCATT
>JAQSVH010229192.1:0-13026 GCA_029448705.1 Adansonia digitata
ATTATGAACAATGATTTATACTTAAATGGGTCAGCCAGAACAAATTCGGCCTTGAGCTTAGAATTCAAAAATTTTTCAGACCATCGATAAGCCCATAGAACCGAACTAAGATTTTTTCGAACCAGATAGAGCTAAATTTGTGCCTAAGCTTCAAATTCAAAATTACGTAAAAGTAGTTACATTAATATAAAATAAAAAAAATCTAAAATATACTCAAACCCGAATCCGACTTGAACCCAAATCTGAATTGACCCAAACTCGAATCAGCCCGAACCCGAATCAGCCCGAACCCGAATCAACCCGAACCCAAAAAAACTCGAACTCGAAAAAACCCATCCCGAACCCACCCAATTGCAATCTCTAGAATAAACCATGATTACAAAAGTAAGATCCAAAGTCAAATTAATACGACTTTTGATACTTAATTGAATTGATTCATTTAAATAAAATTTTATATATTTTTTAAAAAATTAATAATAAATAAATATAAATATACTAAATATTAATAAAAACACGCTATTAGCTCCGCGATCTAGTTTTTTATTATAATTTTTGGAGATTATGAGTTTAAATATCAAAAATATTTTTGAAAAATAATTAAAAATAATAAAAACGATTTTTTCAGTTTTGTCAAAATTTTTAATGATTTATAGCTTCTTTTTATTGGTTAAATCAATTTTTGACCGATTCAATTAAAATTTAATTCTTTGATAATTTTAGACCAATAAAACCTTCAATTTTTTATTCAATTGACCGACCCGATCCAATTTTTTCAATAAAACGAGAAAGTAAAGAGAGGGATTTATACGCGGGCATGTAGGGTTTACTAGGTGCAAAGATAAAACTGTATTTTAATGATAACTAATGACTTAGGTAACAAATAAAATTTTTCCCTACACACATGATATTTTTGTTTCACATAAAAATTGTTTTACTAAAAAAAAAAATTGCAGCCATTTTTTCTTCTAAAAAGGCGAAAAGAATCTAAAAGAGGACAAAGTGAATGCTGCAATATTTTGGACAAAATATTCCCAATTTCAAATGATTACAATCTATCAGAGTAAGTTCAAATTGCGAACTTCAAGTTCATATGTTCAATCACTGGTAGCTGATGTGTTTTTGAAGTATTTGTGACAAAAAATGTTAGTTGTGTAGGATCGATATACTAAATAACAAGAACAGCATATAGCATTTACCTTATATTTTTAGGGTTACACGGTGACTCGGTGGTATCTCATTGTTGTAATGGTTGAAAAGCTGCATTAAGCAGAGGAGCTATTTTGTTTAACAAATATGTGATGATATTAGTAGGATAATAACAAATCCAATGAAAAAGTATATTAAAAATTACATGACTATACCTTTCTAATACTGCAAACAGATAAACAAAGCAGTAAACAAAAGAAGAAGAATAGAATTTCGGGTAAAGATGACATCAAACCAGAATTTTTATTTCTCAAACAGATCAAGAATTTTTTTTAACTGATGTTACTGCCAAATCAAAACACATGATACATTTGCTTTATCAATGGTCATTAATACAACTTACCCAAATCCATTTATAATTTAAGCATACAACAATTCGAATGTTCTAAAAGGATTTGAACATATATTGACATATAAAACTAAGAAGAAAATCAATATGCAAAACATGACAGGAAACAAAAGCAGCAAAAATGAATAATCAATTAACCTAAAAGTAAGGGTAGGTACGACGATTTAAGAGAAAATAGAAAACTCAAGTTAAAGAAAAGAAAAAAACACAATAAGCCATTGGTTCAACATGACACACAATGGTAAATCCAGAAATACATCAAACACTAAACCTACATTTGTAAAACCGAATTTCGATGAATGTTTGGGCACTCCTACCTAGTGAAGATACTGTGAGTTTGATTCATGACTGCGAGAGGATGACCGGCTTCTAATATCCATAACTTTAGTTTTGAACCCTCATCATTTGAATTAGACTTCAAAGCCATGTCACTTATCTGTAGAAGAAAAAGTAAGCCTAGTCAGAAAAAGGTTAATACAGATACTTGCTGGGAATTAATGTTGAGTGATGTAGCAGAAGCATGAATCCATGCAAACCATGAAAAACACCAATCTAATGTGTTTTAATTTCTTATATCTTATTACTTGTAAACTCTGCTCAAAAATATACTAAAAGAGCATTTATATTTAAAAGCAAAACATCAAATCAGGCCTATAGCTTTTACAATTAATGCCAAAGCCATCCATAGCAAGTGAATATATAGTTCATGGCATTAGAATGCAATGAAAGTGCTTAAACTAATCAAGTAAAGCTCTGTCAAGCTAAATGCGATAAAAGAAATTAGAAGCTAACCAAAGGAAGTGGAAGGACGTAGTGTTAGAGACTTCAAATTCTTGTTGAACTTGGAAAAACCCTTGTCAAGATCTTGTTTATAGAAGTGTTGAAATGATTTCAAGTGAAACTATACAATCTGAAAGAGAGAATTAAACATCAACAAAAAAAATTCCCCTCCACAAAAATAAAAGCCATATAAATGGAATTAACACCAAAATAAGAAATGTAAGTGCTGTATGGTAAAAAAATTTAAGTACCCCTTGAAATAGATGAAAAATAAGAATCGAATAATGGATCATGAGAAGCTGTAAATAAGTGAATTCATTGCAGTCAGTAAAAAATAATTTGAACCTCTGATATGAGCTCAAAAATACGAATTTAAGTCTCTAAAAATGAAAATCATAGTAGAACATAGCTAAAGACGCCATTTTTTCTCTTTATATTCCTTCTTTTCTTCATTTTTCCCTCATCCAGAACATTTTTTCTTCTCTTGTTTTCCACCTAATCTCATTCCGAGTCCACCCGTTATACCTTCCATATCTTTCCTTTCTTTTTCCCCTTTTAGTTTAATATAAAAAATGTAAATGAATGGATGAGACTTAAACTTAACTCAAAGTTTTCTTTCAACTTTTTCTTTTTCTTTTCACTTAACATCATTCTCCATATCAACCCACCATACTTCGGATTTTTTTTTCTGAATATATAAAATGTATATAAAAGGATTAGACATAAATGGCCTTGGCATTTCAAAAATACCACTTCAGCCATATAAAAACTATTTATTTTTCATTCTGAAGCATGCAAAACTTACAACTGACACCGGAATGACAGAAGCATTCCCAGATTGGTAAGTTGAATGACTCGGGTAGGTTGAATGGCCTCTTCCTTGGTGAACATGATGCCTTGTCCACGCCTGTGATGAGTTTACGACAAAACAAAACAGAAGTTTGTTAATGTTTTCTTACTTTCAGTCTCAAACTCTCTAAGGCATTCAATAGTTGCTAATTTCTATAGTCTTACCATGTGTTCCTCCACCAAACATTTCCCTGCATTCTCTGTAATTTTTAAATTCCACCCTCCAATGCTCTCAAATCCTCAAAAGTACCAATTCATTTCTTAGGCTAACCTTTATCTCAATGCACTTGCACGGCTAAAGAAGACATTAGGAAGAAACATAATTCACCTGAAGATGACTTTTACAACACCAGTCATACGAACTCTTACATATAAAACATCTTCCTGTAATCTGAAATCATATTAGGAAGCACATGGATAGAATTAGAAATTCTAAATTATATAAGTTGTTCACTTTTGAAAAATAACTTATTGGCTATCTAAATGATCAGGCATATTTCAGAATTTCTCAAACACAAAGACATCCACACTTCAAAAACACAGCAGATAGAAAATTGAATGAGTTTCCGAATGACTGATACTCGCACTTAAATTCAAATGGCAAAAATCACGTTAAAATTCATAAATTTCAGATTTAATTTAAAATGTTTATAATGATCTATGCTACTACTATTTTTTTGAAAAAACAAAAAGAAATGATTTATTCACCATTTAATTCAAATGGGGAAAGTATATAATCCATTTCATAGGAATGTACATCCACTGATTCCAAAATGCTTCTGGCATTTGGAAAAAAAAATGGATTTAACACTCAGTTCTTGTGGTTTGTGTCTCATGAAGCAGGCTCATTACTCATGTTATCTATGAATGGCCTGCTGAAATTGTCGTGTTTAAATGGATCTATGCCATCTAGTTGGCATTTCTAAATCAAAAGGGAGGCAAATAATGAGTCCTAACAGAGTACAAGTTGCTGTAACCAAAAAAAAAAAAAATCCTCAAATGTTGGAAATTACCTGATGAGAATATATATGCAGCTACTTAGACATGATTGGCTCCCGAAGCTTCAACTCGAGATTTAACTACAACAGCATCGATGAATTCTTCTGTGTCCAGGTAAAACTCTCTTGATACCTTGGGGCCAAGGATTAAAATGGCAAGATCTTTGGTCATTTTTCCTGCCTTGACTGTCTCAATGCAAGCAGCCTCAATGTAAGATACTATTATTATAAGAGAAAAAAAAAAGATATAGATCCAGTAGATCTTACTCAAAAATAAACCAACTTTTTAAGCAAAAAAATTAAATAAAAGTTTAAGACATAATACAAAAACGACAGCCATCATTTCAACTCAAAGCTTTGTTACAAAAAAAAAAAAAACATGAACTTTTTTTCAGTGAAACTCCATAAGTAATCCATAGTCAAACCTCAGAATCTCAGATCTTTAAAATTTTCAGAAACTAATATGCTGAAAACTCCAAAACAAACAAAACCGCACAGATTTAGAAACATTTTAGTCGAACTTAACTAAAAACAAGAAGAGACAGAAGCGGATAACACAAAGGCAGAACACCCATTTTTCGGTACTACGACAAACAATAAAAAGCAAGATATCCGAACAAAAACAACATAGCAAAGTAATAAACCGGGAAGAAAAATAAATAGGAAAATAAAAAGGATGAAAAGGCAACCTGGAAATGAATCTCATGCGGATCTGAGTCTTTTGGTTGCCAAAGAAGGAGGGAGCGTTGAACAGACTAGTCTATTCTTCTCTTTTCTTTTCTTTTCTTTTCTTTTCTTTAATTTTTTCCTCATTCTACATCCCCTTACAAACGTATCTCTGCATGGTTTCGGGTATGGGTTGCTGACAGATACAAGAGTAAGTGAGTAAGTTGATCGAAATATGGAGTCGGTGAGACAAAGAAAAGTGGGTGAAGAAAAGAAGCAAAAATGGGGCAGAAAAGGTCACCTCTCTTGTAATTATCCTGAAATAGATTGTAGATGACAAAAATAGCGCTGATCATTCACACAATAGCTCTACAGTCCCTCTACACTCAAAGGACTTTAAAGTAATAGTATTTGTAAGATTTCTTAGATGCTAGAGCATGAAGCTCGAAATAAATAATAAATAAAAATAGAATTAAAAAAGCTTAAATAATAATTTCAGTATTTCGGGAAAGGAAAAGAAGGGGAAGAGGGGGATGACTATAAATAGCGTCGAAGTACGGGCGGGATTGATGAACCTTGAGTGAAGGAAGACCTTGTGAGTCTCTCTGTCACATTCTCACTCCCCAAAACACCCAGTAAACCCTATACACACTCACAGATCAATCCCTCCGTTCTATCTCCTGATCTTTTATTAATTTACCCATATTTCCTGTGCTATAATTAGAAAAAAAAGAAAAAAAAGAAAAGAAAAGCACCAAATTCTAAAATCTGTTTATACTCAAATCATGGCCCAGTCGGAAACCCTAGATTCTCCCCCATCATCCTCTTCATCTTCTTCACATCCACAACTTTCGCTTAACTTTTCATCCAGTCGACTCAACGCCCAGGCGCCCGAGTTTGTGCCTACTCGCTCTACGCCTCAGCAGCAACAACAACAGCAGCAGCAGCAAAGTCAGACGATGACGATCTCTCCTCCGCCCCCTGGGATGCTTCACGTCTACCCTCCTCCTCCTCCGCCGTCGGCGGCGTTTCACCTCCCTGTCCATAGCCCCGTGCCTATGTCGCCTCACATGGTTCCCCTCCACTATCATTTGCCCATTCAGAATCATCATCATCATCATCATCGAGAGCAAGAAGTTGAGGCTATTGCGAAGAAAGATCAGCAGGAGCACAGGGATCATGGTGCTTCTCCCTCCAAAAATGGAATATCTGAAGAAGCTTCGTTAAAGATTTTGAATCAGGTCAGGGGTCACCATATACGTTACCAGTATTTGTGCTCTTTATTTGATTCTCTAAATTACTAGTGTTATTTTTTTTTTTTGTGCTTTCTTCTATAGTATGATTCTGAGATTAGCTAATCATCGGCGGATATATGTAATTTCCAAATCATTAAATGCTGGACTACTGTTGCCAGCTTTTTAAGAGTTTATTTTAACCATCCTTGTGACCAAAATTTCAAACATGGACTTTCCCTCTGACTTTCTCTATAATTTTTCCTTAACGTGAAAGACAACAATCTATTTTGCAGGTTGAGTACTATTTTAGTGATTTGAACTTGGCCACCACAGATCATCTTATGAGGTTCATCAACAAGGATCCTGAAGGATATGGTATAGTTTCTTTACATTTGGAAGCAAAACCTCTTAGGCTGGAACTAATTTATGTAAATTTCAGTAATATAAGATGGTCATGCGGCTTTAGTATTGTTTATACTATTGGGATTATTAATATTGCTATTTATAATCTAGTCCCTCATTACCATTTCCTGAGTCCTTTGCTTCACGTCTACAACTTTCCATGTTACTTTACTGATATGAATTTACCTAATTTTAAAGATTGTTGCCTTGTTCGAAGAAGATTTTGAATTTGTTTTAGTATAGAATTAACTATTCTGTGTTCAGGCTAATATTTTGTTTGCTTTCCATACAGTACCTATATCTGTTGTAGCATCTTTTAAGAAGATTAAAGCTCTCGTAACCAGTCATTCCCAGCTGGCTACTGTTTTGAGGAACTCATCGAAACTTGTGAGTGTTTTCCTTCTACTCCTGTTTCATGCACTTACGTTTCCTTCTTAATGTTTGTTTTTACATGTAGTTGCTTCATATCTCTTCAATGGCCACACTTATATCTTTTTGATTCCATAATGTACAGGATGTTAGTGAAGATGGAAAGAAAGTAAGACGCCAGCGTCCCCTTACCGAATCAGACATGGAAGAGTTGCAAGTGAGATTTTTGTTCATTTCGTTTTTATTTACCATTCTACTTCTTATGCAAGTTTCTTACGTGTCTTGTTCTGTAAATGTCATGTTTTCCTTTGTAGTCAAGCAGTCTCATAGAATATTGTATGAGAAGCTTGTATTTTGTCCTACCTCATATTGTAGTCATCAATTCAGAATGCTAGTCTTACATACTTGTGATTTGCAGTCTCGTATAATTGTTGCTGAAAATTTGCCTGATGATCACTGCCATCAAAACCTCATGAAGATTTTCTCTGCTGTCGGGAGGTACCAAGACTATTACCTTATTAAAGAAATTATATTTTCTTTTAACAATGTTTATCATGTCTTTGTGGACCAAACACTATTAATGTTTTCATTCTTAGTGTAAAGACAATTCGTACCTGTCAGCCTCAACCCTCTTGTGGTGGGATGTCTTCAGCATCTAGGTCAACAAAAAGTGATGGCATGCATTTTAGTAACAAGGTACTTTTGCTCATCACGCTTATACTAGCTATTTTGTTTATTTCCTATGGAAAGATATCACATTCTCTTGATAATTATCCTAATTAACAAGTGATTTAATTTTGGACTCTTAATCTTTTTTGTAGTTGCATGCATTTGTGGAATATGAATCTGTTGAGTTGGCTGAGAAAGCAGTAAGTACTCCTAGTCTCCATTGGATGGCCCTTTTGAACTTTCATGGTTATAAAGAATTGGATAAATGTCTAATTTTTCAGGTTGCAGAGCTGAATGATGAGGAAAATTGGAGGAGTGGCCTTAGGGTCCGCCTAATGCCTAGACGTGCAGTATGTAGATATGATATTTAAGCTTTTCACTTCAAGTATTTATTCTTCACTTTGCCCCCTTTCTCTTGTCCTTCATTTTTGCGAGACCCAATGAACTGAAATTAGTAAAAAAACAAGATCAAAATTTTTGTTTGATTCCCAATTATCATTGAGTGGACGGTAAATTTTCGCCAATGATTAAAGGTTTGTTTGATGTAAATGGAAATTTGAAATAAATTCAAAGGATGGAGAAGCAGCACAGTGAAGGAAAGGATTCTTTTAATTTACTAAACCCATAGTTCATGATCTGGCAATAGTAATGTACATTGTTGGGCACTTTAGCAGTTTCAAGCTTTTGTTTTAAAACTTAAAACTAATCCAACAGTTCAGGCAAGTAAGGCGTTGGCTTAGCCATTCCAAGGAAAAAAAACAAGAATGCAATGGTTTACGTACTAAATATGTCATCGTCTGGTGGACTTAATCTATATGCTTTGTTATGGATTGAGCTTTTTAACATCTCTTGTCACCAGATAGTTTGTAGCATGAAACATATGCCATGTTTATATACAGAGCCAAGTTTAATATTAAATAAGTAAGCATTTAGCAGATTATATAGGCCCCCCACCGCATACGTATAACAAAAGGAAAATCCAATTATAAGTTTTTTTTGATATTGTGTACTATATGTCATATATTTCATTAATTTCAGTTGAAATCTTGGTTTGATGGAGAAAACTTGTTATGTTTGGCTAATTTCAATTGATTCATGAAGCAAGACTGGAGTATTGATCTGTATTTGTATTTGTATTCTCGCATTCTTTTAGTCAAAATCTGCTCATGCAAGAGATAAAAAGGGCCATGATGGAGAAGGTCACTATGAGGAAGATGATGCTTCTACGTCTGAGCAGCATTCAAATGAGAAACAAGAAGATAATTCTCAGTCGTCTGATATCCATTCACATGAATATCCTGTAAGTGCCCAAGGATATTATTATAATAACTGTTTACCTTGACATAGGCTCTCCCTGTTTTGGACATAGATCCCCTCTATCGAAAATTTACTGTCACAAAAAATAAGATAATGCTAAGAGTTTAAGACAATGAAATACTGGAAATGTATCCTTGACATAAGGGGCCATTAATAGAGTGGCTAATTTGCTAAACATATGGAATAAATGGAATTGGGACTTTTGACCTCTGCTTTTGAAATAATGGGCTTGTTCTACGTGCTTTTTTGTTGTTACATTGAAATAATTGCGGTGATGTATATTGTAAAGAATTGTTTAGGCACTGATACCTGTAACTTTTTGAAGCTGGAAAGCAAAGCTTGGCTCTTTTCTCTATGCCTGCTATGACATTTACTTCTTATTTTTCCAGAATTTCCAGAATATATGTCCTAGGATGATTTTCTTCTTGTGCAGGGAGAGGAGCATTTCAATGAGAAAGAGGGTGGGCAGAAACAAGGGCGAAACAGGGGACGAGGAAAAGGACGTGGGCGGGCTCAATACCATAATAACCATCGTAGTAATAGTCGTGGAAATCATTTGGGCACTCTCCCATCAGCTTCAAGTAATTTGGTCAGTAATGAGCAAGCACCTGTAGCAAAGCAGCCCCCTGGTCCTCGTATGCCAGATGGCACAAGAGGATTTGCTATGGGTAGGGGTAAGCCAGTTGATGTTAATACTGCATGATTAATATGTATTCTAACACAAATCTTGCAACTCTGTGCGATGTTATTGTACGGTTATTAGTAGTAGTTCAATTGTTTGTTTGTGGGTATGGAATATGGTTGCTGCAAAGACACGCATTTTTTTTGTTTGAGGGGGTGGGGGTCACCGTTGATTGATGGCGAGTGGATGACCAAAACCCTAATCCCTCATATATATATACATAATATATATATATAGCGTGAGTGAAGAAGCAATAATATTTATGGTTAGAATAATTTGTTTTGCTTTATTTGTTTATTTTTTTAATTCTATGTTTCAGTAGTTTATTTCTTCATTTCTTCACATTGGAGTTAAAGACAGTCTCGTTTGAAAACATGAATTGGGGCTAAAAAATTAAATTTAGATTTATAAGTTTAAATTTTTTGTTTAGATATTAAATAAAAATTTGAATTTAGATTTTAATAAATTTAACATCAATTTTGAGCAATTCAAATATAAAATTTAAAATTATTTTTAAAGTAAACGTTTATAAAATCATTTTTTATTACTATGTTGATTTTTATAAAGTGAGTTAATTTTATTTAATTTTAAACTTAAATTTTAATTATTTAAACAAAATTTTAAAATTTAAATTTTAAATTTTAAACGTAACGATCTTCATCCTCTTCCCCTTGTGTTTCTCCTTTTACCGCCCAAAACAAAGTCTGCATAATGATGAGGCTACTTTGGTGGAGTAAGATCTTATTCGTTACTTGTTTTATTTATTATTTTTTAATGCATTAAAGGTTAAATATATCTGTATTATATTATTTTTTTATTGAAGACTTGAATAAAAATTTTATTTAAATAGAAACTTAGATTATTATTCCATTAAAGAGTTTATCCCATATACTAACTCGACTAAAAAGATATTCATCCAATGATGCTAAGAGATGTAAAAAATGTCATGTTGTTATAAAATAAAAAATTTAAAAAAATTATAAATTTTGAAATAAAAAATAAGAAATTTTTAAAAAATTCAAAAATATAAAATAAAAATTTAGAAACAAAAATATTTTTTTTGAAAATAATTCAAAAAATAATGAAATTTGTTTAATTAAAAAAATCAAAAGTATTTTTTTATTTTTCTAAAATTAAAGAGAGGGGAGGAAAAAGAGAAAAGGAAAGGAAAAGGAAAAGAAGAGAAGGAAAGAAGCGCCGTTTGACCATAGCCTGGTTGGCCTTGGGCAAGTCGACGTCAGATCTGTCTTAAGCTAGCCAAGCTGCGGCTGTCCAGTGCCTCCTCTCCCTTCTCTCCCTTTGTCCCTCTTTCTTTCCCGTTCCTTTTCTCTCTCCCTATTCCCTTTTTTCTTTTTCTTTTTTCCAATTTCCCCTCACGTTGGCTGGATAGCAATTTGGTCTCACTGAACAAAAGCCAATTGATAGTCGATCAACCCCCTCCCTCCCTTCCCACCCATTTTTTTCTTTTCATCTCTTCCTTTCCTTTCCTTTCCTTTCTCTTCCTCAGTTTTTTCCCTTGTTTTTAACTTTCAATTTCTAATTTTCTATTTTAACATATTTACAATATATTATGTTTTTTATACTTCTAATTTTTATATTTTATATTTTTATATATATTTGAATTTTTTAAAGATTTTTTCTAATATTTTGTTTAAATTTTTTTGAATTTTATAGATTTGTTTATAATTTTTTATAATTTTTTGAATTCCTAATTTTTAATAATTTTTTAAATTTTTTAAATTTTATTTGAATTTTATAAATTTTAAAAAATAATTCTTATAATTTTATTTTATTTTGATTTTTATATTATATTAAAATTTTAAATATTTAATGAAATGGAATTTTTGTCACGTATCGCAATTTGATTAGATATTTTTTAGCTACATTAGCATTTGTTTAACGATGTTAGGATAAAATACATATTTATTTGATAAAATCATAATATAAGTAATAGATACCTATTTGGACAAAAAATTTTTAGATACTCAATTCAAAAAACAATATATTAAAAGGATTATGTGTATTTAACCCATACAATAATTATCATCACTTCCATGTGTAGGACTCATCCATAAATTTTGAAATTTATACTTGTCAGTAGTGATTAAACTTATAATGAAAATAATAGACAAAAAAAGTAATGAAGCGAACTCATTTTTTATTTTTTTATTTAGATTTGGATTAGGTTCAATTTTTTTAGATGCGTATATTATTATTTAAAATAATATTAAAACTCATATATTTTGTATTTATATTTATAATTAAATTTAAATAAAATTTTTTTTTGTTACTTAAATTATAATTTAATTCAAATCTAACAGGGACATGGTAATCTTCAACTACAATTTATCGATCATGATTATGATTTTATAGCATTGCAAAAGGAGTAAAATTTCGACTAATCATCCATTACCACATGTAAATTGATTTTTTTTTAATTAAGGAATTGTCAATTAAATTCTCCATTACGATGTGAAATCGATGATATCATATGCGATAGCATTATAATTAGTTATTTTATCTCTAAATAAATTAAATTAATTTAGAGATATATAAAAGAGTTTTATCTCTAATTAAATTAAATTAATTTAGAGATAAATGAGAAAGATAAGTTCTTTAGAAACTCATTTATAAAGAAATTATATTCTATAAGAAAATTCTTCCACTTAACTTATAGGCATATAAAAAAGAGCCCCCAACAAAGTTATTTAACACAATTTATAAGCTTAAAAAGAATAAGCAGATTTTGAAAGTCACAAATTCTTTTCAAAGTCTTAAGAAGATTTTTTTGAAGAATTAAAAAAATGCAAATAGTGCCACTCTTTTAAGAAGTTGCTCTTTAATCTTATTCCATTAACAAAAAAAAAGCGAATTTTATTTATCAAGATCAAGTCATAAAGATTTTTGAAACAAATATTTTTAATTGGATATTAAATCTCAAAAACCCTTAAATCACCTACGGGAGTATACATGAATACATTCTATAGAATGTCATGTAATGTATCCACCATTATCATTCTCAAAACCAAAACCCACCAAGTTTAGTTACTAGTTACTATACTCTTATTCTTTTTCTTGGTCTTCCTGTTTAATTGAACATTTTGCATGCAAACCCCCTAATTCATGGTTGAGAAGAGCATCATTTGAAAAACTATTTTTTAAGAGGCTGGCATTTGGTCAAATTAGAAGAGTTGTATCTTATGAGCTGAAAAAAAAAATTCAAGATTATGGGCTCAAAATCGATAATACATAAACATGTGATATAATATCAAAAACTTTTGAAGGAATAAATATATTTACGAGTGATATTAAGTGCCTCAAAGTTTGGCACGCAAGATTATTGGGCTAGGCTCTCACATAAAATTATATAAAGTATCATGTTTTGGATCTTTTAATAATTATTTTTTATTTATTTCATTATCTTATGTAAAATTATAATATTCTTTTGAGGCTTGTAACTCATTAGCTAATAGTATAATTTGAATATTTTAAACAAAGCATATC
>JAQSVH010229244.1:0-13023 GCA_029448705.1 Adansonia digitata
TTTCTGATATCTTGGAAATTCTGTCCGACATGCATGCGATCTGAGCCTAAGCTAGTTGACCAGAATTTCAGTTCTAAGTTGTTAGTAATATTAATGACTAAGCAACTTCTTGTTGAAGCTCCATTTTCAGGAACTTAATTCATCTGCTGTTCTTTTTTGCTTTGTTTAAGTGCTTGCAAATTGGTTTTTCCTACAATCACAATGTGTACGAGATTATTACAAGGTAAAAGAAAACATATAACTCAATTCACTTTGAAGAACATGAAGATCTTGCTTTAATTCATGCAATAATGTTGTGTGTTGATCTTGTTTGTTTGTTTTGGGAACTCAACAATCCTGGTTTTTTTTGGTTGCAGTTCTGCCATTTTTATGCACCACCGTTGCAGTTTTCTTTCTTTTGTTGTCCCCTGCAACTTCAAGTCAGGATGATGATACAATTGCTTCAACCAAACTGAGACGTGAGGAAATCGTTGCCCGTCAAGGTGCAGTTGCTACTGATGATGGCCGATGTTCGAAAATCGGGATCGATGTTCTTCGGATCGGAGGTCATGCTGTTGATGCAGCGGTGGCTGCTTCCCTTTGCTTGGGCGTTGTAAGCCCGGCGTCGAGCGGATTAGGCGGCGGAGCCTTCATGCTACTCAGGGAAGCTAATGGGAAGGCACTGGCATTTGATATGAGAGAAACAGCTCCAATGAAAGCTTCTCAGGTGCATACAAAATTGATTGACAAATTGACATAATTTACTTGAATTTTCTACTGATATGTCGAACTCTACCATTAATCGGTAACCAACATACAATTTTCGAATTGGATCACATGATCACAATCGCGGATTATCTGCGATCCAAATCGTGAAGTCTACGAATCCAAATAGGGAAAGATGGGATTCATCTTTGTCTGGCTCTCCCATTCTAAAATTACAGTTAATTGTATTTTGTTCTTACTAAATGACCGAAGAATACTACTAGCAATTTGCATTCCAGTTCTTGTTCTTCGTACTGGACCAATCCACGTTCCCGTAAACGCTGTGTTTGAATCCATCTTCTGCATTTTCTTTTAGCATTGAATCATTCCATTTTTTCATCTTGTTCAGAATATGTATGCTGGCAATGCTACTCTGAAGGCAATGGGAGCCCTCTCCGTAGCTGTGCCAGGGGAGCTTGCAGGCCTTCACAAAGCTTGGAAAAAACACGGAAGGCTTCCATGGGGAAGGCTTGTGAAACCAGCAGAGATTCTCGCTCGGAAAGGTTTCAAAATTTCACCATATCTCCGGATGCAGATGGAGAGTTCAAAATCAGCAATCTTAGCAGATAAGGGGCTCTGTTCCATCTTCACATCAAATGGGAAGCTTCTGCAAGTAGGTGACATCTGCTACAATAAGAAACTCTCAGAAACTCTTCGAAAGATTTCGATATACAGTACAAAGGCTTTTTATAATGGATCGATCGGATTTAATTTGGTAAGAGATGTTCGAAAAGCTGGAGGGATACTGACTTTGAATGATCTGAAGAATTATGAAGTTAAAACGAGGGAACCAATCTCAGCTAATGTTCTTGGCCTTGAAATTCTTACCATGCCACCTCCTTCCTCAGGGGGTGTTTCAATGGTCCTTGTAAGTGTATTCTAGTTCATGCTTTATCTATTTTCAATTCATCAAAACAAGACAAAAAGAGAGAAATTTGATTACTTGGCCTTTTTTAAATCTCCTGTATGTTAACAGGTATTGAACATTCTAGCTCAATACGCAGTCCCTTCCGGCCTTTCGGGAGCACTTGGAATCCATAGACTAATCGAATCCTTGAAACATGCATTTGCAGTGAGGATGAATTTAGGTGATCCTGAATTCGTCGATATTTCGAAAGTTGTAGCCGATATGCTCTCTCCCAAGTTTGCGCAGAATTTGAAGAAAACAATCTACGACAACATGACTTTTGGCCCTGGTCACTATCGTGGAAGGTTACCGATTAGCAAACTTACCTTCAAACATTGCCTAAATTTTCATTATATTTGGTTTCCGGATTAATTTTGGCAGGTGGAACCAAGTTCATGATCATGGAACCAGCCATATGTCGATTGTGGATAGCAAGCGGAATGCTGTATCAATGACTAGTACGGTGAATGCATACTTTGGTTCGAAAATCCTGTCGCCAAGTACAGGGATAGTCCTGAATAATGAAATGGATGACTTCTCCATGCCCGGAAACAGCTCCGGAAATGCACCTCCGCCAGCACCGCCCAACTTCGCCCACCCTGGCAAAAGGCCTTTATCATCTATGACACCCACCATTGTTTTGAAGGTTTGCTGCTTCAATGAGCTCAAACATAATCTAAATTGTATAACATTATTGGCATTTATTCTATTTCTGGTTGGTCATTTTGGGGAACCTATTTTACTCGGACTTGAAGATGAGTGAAATCGAAGGATTTTACCTCATAATGTCTGAATATGTTCGGATCGAAAATGAAAAGTAGGAATAACATAATTTTCCGGGATCATGTTTCTGCAGGATGAAAAGCTGAAAGGAGTCGTTGGTGCAAGTGGCGGGGCCAACATCATTGCCGGGACTATAGAGGTTTTCTTGAATCATTTCGCTCGAGGGATGGATCCGCTCTTGTCGGTCATGGCTCCCAGGATCTACCATCAGGTTCTTTTTACAGAAAACCCCTTGCCAATTTCGCATTGCTTTTTCTTGGATTCGTTCAACTAAATAGTTAAGGGCTAAAAACGTGATCTGTTTTCACTGTGCGTTCATCCAGCTTATACCCAACGTGGTGACATTTGAGAACTGGACAACTGTGAGCGGAGACCATTTTGAAGTTTCTGCTACCATTAGGAGAGACCTTCGAAAGAAGGGCCATGTCCTTAAAGGCCTAGCCGGTGGGACTATTAGCCAATTTATAGTTCATAAATTAGACACTTGTAAGGGATATGAATGCATTGGACAACTTGTGGCAATTAGTGACCCAAGAAAAGGAGGGTTCCCTGCCGGTTTTTGATCATAGTTCTAATATTATTTTCTCACTTTGCTTGTAGAATCAGAGGCGGTTTTGCTTTAATGGTGGCAATTGAATATTGGAACTCAACCTTTTTTTTTTTTTTGGGATAGAAAATGAACTTTCCATTAATATCAAGCTTGATTACAATCAGAAAAGACAGTGGACATGATAACAGCAGATTTTGCTAAAGGCTGTGCTGCCATATTAGCTTATCTCCTTAGCTTGCGTCATGTTACAGAGTAATCAGAACTTCACTTTAGTGTCTTCTTAGTGAACAATTATTTTTTGCTGGAAGACTGGTCTTTTTTCTGATGCTCACTAATTGTTCGATGAAATGGCTGCGAAAACCATTTTCTAATGGAACACTGTTTTATCAGCTAATTGCTGAAACTATTTATACGATACCGAATATTGATTCTGTTTCTGGAAGCACGAAGGTCGTGGCGTATAATCAGATGGGTTGTTTTGAAAGGATTGCAAAAATGTTTGATAAAATGATTAAAAGAACGAGTTACGCCCACACAATACACAATTGCTAGTATTCTTGCATCATCAGCTGCTATTGAAGCTTTAGGTATTTCTCGAAAGGTTTTCTTTTGTTCTTAAGTTTGAGCTTAGCCGTTTTGTAAGTGTAACGAATTCTTTGATAAATATGTATGCTAAAGTCTGTTGATCCCATTATGACAAGGGGTGTTTTTCTTTTTCTTTTTTTTTTTTTTAAGGAATGGGATGTAGGAATAAATCGAGTTGGAGTGTCATCATTTCATTGCGTATGCAGCATGGAAGAGTTTGTCTTCCCCACGAACAATTTGAAAGGATGAGTGAGAAAGATACAGCGGCAAGTAATTTGATGACTGAAGGTTACGATCAACAAGAGCATGATCTTGCTGCTCTGAGTACATTTGTTGCTATGCTGTGGGATTCTTTGTTGCTTGCTGATAAATTCAAGTTTATTAAAGCATTATCAGCTTGTGCCAATGTTGAAACTTGGGAAATAAATCCATGCTCATATTTTTAGCACCAAATTTGATACATATGAGCCAATCGGAAATGCTTAGATCTCAATGCATGCAAAGTCAGATGGGTTTCAATTTGGTCAAAAGTCAAAAGATTTTAGAGCGGATTGGGATTCCACACCTTGATGTTATAATTATTGCATAAACATGCTTGCTGGATGGACGTATTGAGCTTGGAGATATAAAACCAGCTAGATAGATCTTTGACTCATCGATAGACAGTTGACGTGGTCACGTGGACAGCCATGATTTTTGGATACTTGCAGAATGGCTTGAATACTGGTGCAACGAGCTACTCGCTATTCAGATTAATGGTTAGAAATGGTCCAAAACCAAACAACTTCACTCCGGCAGCCATGCGGAGTGTCTGTTCAAGCTTGACTTCATTGAATCATGCAAACAAATTCATGCAAATGCCATAAGAGCTGGACAAATATCATCATTTTCTGGGAACAACGCTATAATTACCATATGTACTAGAGCTGGAAGCATTAATTGTGCAAAGAAAGTATTCATTCAGATACATTTTTTCAGAGATACTGTATATCAAACATCCAACCATAATGGATCTGCCTCAAATTGGTCTTGGAGAGAAAGCCCTTGAGCTATTTGAGTAGTTGCTGGTAGTTGGAATTAAGCCTGACCATATAACCAATGTAGGTGAGCTCTCTGCTTGTACACATGTAGGGCTGGTAGAACAGGCCCGTTGGTACTATAATATGATGGAAGATTTTCACAAAAATTGAACCAACACTAAGCCATTATGCATTGCTGGTTGACCAACTTTCTTGGGCATGCTTGATTGGTACAAGAGCATATGATTTTATTGAAAAAAAATGCCCATTGAACCAGATTTTATAACTTCAAGATTCAGTCTTATCTTCTTCTAATGTTTATAAGAATGTAGAACTTGGAAAGGTTGCAGCTGAAAGATTGCTCCTTATAGACCCTGAAAACAGTGGAGCCTACTTAGCCCTGGATAATTTGGATTCGGATTGTGGAAAGCAGGAGGATGCTGCAAAATTTTGCAAGTTAATGAAGAATGGAGGGGTCAAGAAAGAACGAGGAATTAGTTGGGTTCAGATAAAGAAAAAAGTCCATGTCTTCGGAGCTGAGGATGGGCTTCATCTAAGATGACATGTACAAGATGATGGCACAGATAAGGGAAGATACAAAAAAGAAGAGAGATTCGTTCCGGTCCTTCCGAATACTGAATCAATATTGCATGACCTGAGGGAGAAGTTAAGGGGCAGATGCTGAGACATCAAAGCGAGAAATTGGCCATTGCTTTTGCACAATTAAGTATCTCCAGAGAACCGCACTTCGAGGATCATGAAAAACCTCGGAATCTGTAATGACTGCCACTCTGCCATTAAATTTATATCCGAACTCTGTAGCAGAGAAATTATCATAACTCATAAGAGATGTTACTCTTTTTCACCATTTGAAGAACGGTCTGTGTTCTTGCCACGACGGTGGGTAGGTAATGAATGGATTTGGACAATAGATGTAGCAGAACATACTATATTATTTGTTGTCTGACAGGTTGATCCTTGACATTAAAGATAGTTAACTCTTTCACAAGTGTTCTATGCTCTGATAGACTGATCTCTAGAGTTCTGCCTCTTGGTCATCAACTATGATTGCAGATTTGAATATTTGGGGCTTCTTGTGCCCTCGAGCATGTATGACATTTGATTGCGCTTGGCTGATCCAGTTTACGGCACAAATATTGCTACACTTGTTACAATTTGTTAGTTTGGAGGTATGGCATTTTTCTTAAAGTACTGTGTTTGAGACTCATATTTAGTATATTTTTTTATATAGATACGAGGATATGATCCTTCAAAAACGTTTAAATACGTAAAAAATTTAGAAAAAAATGGAACATAACCGTGTTAAACATATACTTCTATCTGACACTCATACCCGAGTCTAAATAATGTAGTATTTACATATGGGGAAGCGGAAGAGGCTTACTCACTGGTTATTGGATGACCTTAATGAGCATGAATGTAATACAATTAGTTGTTCTGTAATAGCTTTTTTCCTGCCAAGAAAGAAAAAATAGTAATCAATTATGGTTCATTTTCTTGCAAAATCACACTTTAAGATGGGTTAGGGGCTATAAGAAGATTTTTGAAACCCTAAATACATCTACATCTTTGCTTTTTGAATTAGACTTCGCAATTTTTTTTTTCTTCCACTGACTTGCAGGGTTGATTAGTGCAGTGGTGTCATAGTAGTTTATAAAATATTAGTACGTCAATGATACTAATTTTAGAGAGAACTAAGATCAGTCCTTTGGCTTGTGACCAACCCTCTTCTATCGTATCAAAACTAGCTTTCCACCTCCTCTATACTGTCTTCCCATGGCTTCCATACTTTTATGGTCCTTACTCCATAAGGATTTTCTAGGCACAAGTCATGCATTTGCATTAATGCTACTAAGAGTATTCTGATTATGATGACACTGTATTTTGCAATATCATATTCGTGTTTAATGTATTTTATACCTATATTAATTTTAAAACGTTAATAATTTGTATTATATAAATTTTAAGATATTTATATACACATACCTTATTCATATTATTTTTTCATGTCCTGTCATCTATCTTAATTATTTTGTCATGACGTGTCTAATATTATCCGGTTTGTTACCAATTTGGGGGAAATTCATTTTGCTCTGTTAAGTACCAAGTATGTTAGAATGAAATTTTGATCATTATAAAAATCAGAATGTTTAGAAATTAGAATGGATTGTTTTCTTTTCCATTTTTCCTCTCTGTTTTCGGAGCAATCTCAAACTTTGATCTCGTTTTCGAAATTTAACTGTGTTGCTTATTGAGGGTGCTTTGTCTTGGATCTTCATATTGAAACCTCTTTTTGTTTTCTGGTTGTAGTTTCAGATGGGCTTCAACCAATTACTTCTGGTAATAGGATAGAGCAGCTTGCTCTGACAAGATCTGTTCAAGGCCCGTAGATCGTTCGGCCTAAGCCTGAGTTTGTATTTTTTTCATCCGAACAAAGTCTCTTCGGTTTGAATTATTTTTTTATTAAATAACATAATATTTTTATTTAAATTTAATTATAAAAAATATAAATAATAATTAAAAATAATTTTTTAATTATTTTATTATTTTTTCACAATAATTCAAGTCATTGGGTGGATTAAATTTCACTTGATTACATTTAAAAAAACTTTTTAAAGTACGATTCAACCTAACCTATAAGTAAGTCTAGCACTGACCAAGACTTACTATTTTGTTATGTACATGATTACGTTGCTTCAACTTTTTATTCTTTTTAAAGTATTCGTGTTTCACATATATTTAAACACGAATATGAAGATATGATCATCTAAGAATCCGGACACATAACCGTATCTCTAAGATTGAGTAACATAAATAGATGATACATATTAGTTTCATTGATTTTTTTTTTAAGGGACATGGTAATGAACTAGCTCACAATGACATTAAACCTTCATTTTGCTTACAGAGTAATGAAAAGGGGAAATCAGAAAAGACTGATCTTCTTTACTTTTATTTTTGAAAAACCTATCTACATTACAACCAGTAATCACTATCTCTAACAGTAGCAACAAAAGTTGAAAAAAGGGACCGGACTGGCCGGTTCAACCGAGAACCCAGCTGGTTCGGCAATTCATGGTTACACGTTGAATTGGATTTTTACAAACCGATAAAGTCGATAAACAATCAGGCATTGAAAATCAGAAAAACCGGTAAAACCGGTTTTTGTATATTCGACCAAAATTTTAACTAAATTCAACCCAAAATTTGAGCCCAAAATATAAGCCCAACAATAAAAAAACCCATATAAAAACCTTAAACCCAAAAAATATAAGCCCAAACCCAAAGAAAAAATAAAAACCAATTTAATTTATTTAAAGTTATTTTTACTAAATATCTGACATGTAACAAAGGTGTATACATGTGGAGTCTCTTCGGTCTGGGCAGGCGACTACTTCTAAAATTATAATTTCCACTTTTTTTTTAAAAAAAAAAGTTCTGTTAAAATACTTAATTATTTTCTTTTTGCTTTTTTTATTTATGAGTAGACTTATTCATGGGTCGAGCCAAATCAGATTTGGGTCTTATTTAAGCATGATATTAACATTAAAAATGTTTATTCAAGTCCGGCCTGACCTAAATTATGGGTCTCGAATTTCATCAAAATCCGTTTATATTTGTAAATAGATAGTCTAAGCCAATTTAAGCCCGCAGATATTATATTTTTTTGTAATTTATTTTTAAAAAAATATATTTTATTAATTTAATAATTTTTTATTAAATTTATAAGTATAAATAATTTAACTTAGTTTTAAAGTTTACACTATAATATTATATATGCGTTGTTTATATGATAAAAATTATATAATACATAAAATATAAAATAAATATATAATGTAATAGTATAATGGGTTGGGTCGAGTCGGGCCGGGTTCAGCTTTGAAAGTTGAATCCAAGGTCTGCCCCGTTTTTTAATCAGGCTTAATTTTTTTATCAAAGCTTATTTTTCAGGTCTAATATATTTGTCGAAACTCTTTCAAATATCGGACGAACCTTTGAATTTAGATAAATAATCTGACTCTTGAGCAGATCTATTTATAAGGTTACGGTGATAAATTATGTTAAATCTGTTATAAATCTGCAACCTTTTGTGAGTCATGATCAATTATCAACTCTTTTTTTTTTTTTTGGCTTCTTTAACTTTAATTAAAATTCACAAAATATTTAATCTATATCCCTAATTTTCATTCCTAATTCTTTGATGGCTTTTTAACCGTAACTGCAATCCAATTGTTTTCTTACAGCCATTTGCTCCGCTTAGCTCCTCTTTTGTCAATTAAGTTCTCAAAGCTTTTCGCTTCAAAGTAATTCAATCATTTCCATCTTTAATTATTTAATATTAGAAAATCAGTTGGACTAACGGTCGAACCAGTTAAATAAAAAACGGGTGTTTCAATCCGTTCAATCACCAATTCGGTTTTTTTTTTTAACTTTGGTAGCGATCTCATGCAAGGGTAAAGTTCATTGTTCATCAAGAAAGATAAGGAAGTGGAAAGTTTATGGAATCGGACACTTTATCATGTGTAAACCAGAAACTCATGTCAGTTGATACATATTGCTATAGCAACATTTAATAGATTAAGAGTTCGAATTCTAATATTTATAATTTTTTGTATATCTCTAAGATACGACCTACCTCATTTATATATATATATATATAAAATTTACATTGTGTTTTATGAATGCAATTTGATGCCTCATTTCCTCTCATTAACTCCTAATGTTTTTGATACAATGGTTACTGAAATCCATTAGGAATATTTTTAATTAAAATACAACGAGAAGATAGTTTGGTAAATTACTGTTTGATTACATATATTGAATATATTAATGGCGATCCTCAATATATATATATATAGATATAACACCTTCATGATAATTGTAAAAAGATAGCTTTACATTGAAAATTTTCGTTTGGATATTGTTCTCTATATCGATGGTCTGAGTTTTTAAACTCTACAATTCAGATTGTACGGTTGCTATATGTTTGTTTAACAACTGACTTTTTTTTTTTTTTTTTAATTTCGCATGTTTGCATGTGTTACTAGTAGGCTGCTGCCGATAGAGGTGGTGAGAAAGCTAATGGCAAGGATCAATTTGCTACGATACTTGCTGAAGGATCAAATTGTTAAGTTTTAAAGTTTAGGGTCAAAATGACATATCCCTCAAAGTTTTAAGACTATAAGTGATATTTACATTTTATTAATTAGTCAACTTTTTTTTTGTTAAGAAGTAGTCAATTAATGGGTCGGAATATCCCCAAACTTGAAAGCTATTACTATTTAAAAGAGTTCGGAAAAAATATCAATTTTAAAAAATAGATTTAAATAAGAAAATGATATCTATTTAAAAATGGGTTGAACTTTAAATCAAGAATCAAGGCTCGGACTTAGTTTATTCATTTTTCAATTATATAATATTTGTTATTTTAATATTTATATGAAGTATGTAATTTATCATTTAAAAATAAATATACATCATTGTTGTAATCATTAAAAATATGTTTAAGTTATTTGTTTTAAAACTTAGAAGAGTGATTAATACTCTTCAGAATATAGTTAAAAAAAATAGAAAAAACTAATTAAAAGTAAGAAAAATTTTCACTTTCAGCATCTTCAAAACAAAATTTTAAAATATTGTCACGTCCCATTAATTTTCATATAATTTACTAATATGCCTACTATACCTAATATGCGAGTGACAAGCTCTAGTATTGTTAGTAACTCGACTAGAAGGTTACTTTTCTTGTTACAAATAGAATAAAATTATATACAGTTCTTTAGATTAGACCTACTCAAAGGTCGGGCTATTTGTCTAAGCTTGAAGATCCGTCTGATATTTGGAAGGGTTTAGACAAAAATATTAGGCTTAAAAAATGAGCTTGGACAAAAAAATCAGACGCGATTAAAAAATGAGTAAGGCCTTGGATTCAAGATCTAAAGCCCAAGCCTGGCCCAACCCGTCTTTTTTTACTATTACATTATATATGTTTATTTTATATTTTACATATTATATAATTTTTGTCATATAAATAATACATATATATAATATTATAATGTAAACTTTAAAAATTAAGTTAAATTATTTATATTTATAAACTTAATAAAAAATTATTAAATTAATAAAGATTAAAATTTAAAAAAAATATTTTTTAAAAAATAAATTATAAAAAAATATAATATGGGAGGCCTGAACGGGCTTGGATTATTTATTTATAAATATGGGCGAACTTGAACAAAATTCAAAGCTCACATTTTGGGCATGACTGGACTTGGACAAATATATTTAATGTTAATACCATGCTGAAGCCAGATTTGAATCTGAACTAACCCGACCTATGAGCAGGTCTACTATAGACTACAACAAATCAATTAGGCAAAAGTTCTTCTACAATTCCTCTACTATAGCATTTAGTAACTCTATTATTAAATTAAGTTTCATTCTTATACATTTGAGACTAGAGCGAAGAAGAAAAATTATTGACAGTGTTGAACAATGTCTATTTATATGGTGACATGGTTCCATAAAATATGACTTGTAAAATACTATATTAACTCTATTTTCATACAAAACTCAAAAATCCTCTAAAAACTTTAATTTACATGTCATATTTTATAAAAATATGTTACTATTTAAATATATTTCATTTAATATTATTAATATTTTTTCCTTATTCTAATTTTAAATGCATAAAAATAAAATACTTAATTTAATAATAAAAAAATTAAATAGACTTTTAACTATAGTATATATTCAAATAGACTTTCACCTGTTAACTGCAACTTAATCATCCAATACTTTCGCTTGACTTCGTAGGTTGAATTAACTTAAATCCCTGGCTAAATTGGGCCCAACTCCATCTGCGAAATCTTACCATTCGATTTAAGTCCTATTCCAGCCCAATTATCATCTCCATCGAGACTTGAAAACTTTAAATACGATATAATAATATGATACAAAAAAATAATAAAAATAATAAAAATATGATATAATATACGATATGGCATAAAAAAATATGAACATGATATGAATATTCGTACACGTCAAAATTTATATAATACGAATTATTAACGTATTAAAATTTATATAAATACAATTATAATATATAAAAAAAACATAAATATAATACGAATACACGAATTATTTGATCTATACTACACCTAACCCTACCCCAACCACCCACGGAATAGAATATATTTTGTTAAATATAACTTTTGGTGCCGCTCAAATGCCTAAGAAATCTTGTTCCTAAATTCCTTATCATTTAAGCATATTATGGTAAAAATGCATGAGTTGGAATAAATTAATCTCTCAAAAAGTTGACAAAATATTTGCATTTGAAAATAATATCCAACACACTTTCCAAATGAGTCAAGAGACCGTCTCAATTGTTCTTTAATCTATAAATTCTCAACAACCACGCAATTGAGGTGAAAAATCCTTTGGTTAAAATGCCTCATGCCCTTAATTAACAATATCCATGACATGATATTCAAGCTTTATGAATATATGGGATTTGAATGAATAAATTTTGCAAATTAATAAGAAAATGTTATCACTCTTTAAGGTTACTAATAAAAATATTTTTAAGAAAACGATGTACGGTGAGGATTTAGAAATCTTGGATTGGAATGTTAAGATGAAAAGATAAATCAAATCAAATTAACAATTCTTAAGTTTAATATACTTAGGGTTGGCTACTAGAATAAAAACATAAAAATATTGAGAACCGGAATCCTTTTGCTCTAATGAATTTGTCTATAATTATCTTCTCTTTGAGTTCTAATAATTTCATATCGTTATTTATCATCTCCAATCATATCATTTTTTGTGTCATATAATATTTTATCCTATGTAACGTTAATTTGCTCCATCATTCTAACAAGTGCAACCCTCGATCTACATCCTTTGTAGCCAAACCATCGTAAAACGATTTTCTCACACCTTATCTTTTACAAGAGCTTTTCTAATTTGGAGTTGAATATCCTATCTCTAATTTTGGCCTTCATAGTCTTACTCTACTCCTATCTTACCATTCACATCTCAGCTACACTCATTTTTGGTTTGAGATTGCTCTTTGTTAGCCCAAGATTATAGCAAAGCAAGTCTAATAGTCGTCCTGTAGAGTTCTCCCTTCAAACTTGAAGATATATTATGATTATCCAATCACATATCACTCTTTCTAACTTAAACCTCCAACCTTGATTTTATGGTTAACATCTCCATCAGCGTCCCTAAGTCTTTTTGAATTATAGCCCCAAGTATTAAAGTACTTCACTATTGGTATCACTTGACTGTCGAGAGTGTGATCACTTCTTGATCTTATCCTTCTTTAACTAGACTTACATTTTATATACTCAACCTTTGATCTACTCAATCTAAACATTGAGTTTCTAGTGTTTGTCTCCAATACA